>JAKUBO010000195.1:0-10407 GCA_030566905.1 Chernovozyma aurita
TCAACAGTAGTAGTTCCTCCAGAGGTGGTTGGAGTAATAGTAGTAGTTGAAGTAACAGTTCCTGTCCAAGGAGTAGTAATAGTAGTAATACCTGGAGTGGTTGGAGTCAATACTTCAACAGTAGTAGTACCACCAGAGTTAGTTGGAGTGACGGTGGTAGTTGAAGAAACAGTTCCGGTCCATGGAGTAGTAATAGTAGTGATTCCACCAGTTGGAGTCAATACTTCAACAGTAGTAGTACCACCTGATACAATTGGAGTGATAGTGGTAGTTGAGGTAACAGATCCAGTCCATGGAGTAGTAATAGTAGTGATTCCTCCAGTTGGAGTCAATACTTCAACAGTAGTAGTACCACCTGAAACAGTTGGACTAACGGTGGTAGTTGAAGTAACAGTTCCGGTCCATGGAGTGGTAATAGTAGTAATACCTGGAGTAGTTGGAGTCAAGATTTCAACAGTAGTAGTACCACCTGATGTTGATGGAGTAATAGTAATAGTTGAAGAAACAGTTCCGGTCCATGGAGTAGTAATAGTAGTGATTCCACCAGTTGGAGTCAATATTTCAACAGTAGTAGTACCACCAGAGGTAGTTGGAGTAACAGTAGTAGTTGAAGTATCAGTTCCAGTCCATGGAGTCGTAATAGTAGTGATTCCACCAGTTGGAGTCAATACCTCAACAGTAGTTGTACCACCTGAAACAGTTGGAGTGATGGTGGTGGTTGAAGTATCAGTTCCAGTCCATGGAGTAGTAATAGTAGTAATACCTGGAGTAGTTGGAGTCAATATTTCAACAGTAGTAGTACCACCTGAAGTAGTTGGAGTGATGGTTGTTGTTGAAGTATCAGTTCCAGTCCATGGAGTCGTAATAGTTGTGATGTGACTTGGAGTCAATATTTCGATAGTGGTAGTTCCGTCAGAGTTAGTTGGAGTGATGGTTGTTGTTGAAGTAACAGTTCCGGTCCATGGAGTAGTAATAGTAGTGATTCCACCAGTTGGAGTCAATACCTCAACAGTAGTAGTTCCACCTGAAAGGGTTGGGGTGATAGTAATAGTTGAGGTAACAGTTCCGGTCCATGGAGTAGTAATAGTAGTAATACCTGGAGTAGTTGGAGTCAATATTTCAACAGTAGTAGTACCACCTGAAGTTGATGGAATAATGGTGGTGGTAGAAGTAACAGTTCCAGTCCATGGAGTGGTAATAGTAGTGATGTGACTTGGAGTCAATATTTCGATAGTGGTAGTTCCATCAGAGTTAGTTGGAGTGATGGTTGTTGTTGAAGTATCAGTTCCAGTCCATGGTGTAGTAATGGTGGTGATGTGACTTGGAGTCAATATTTCAACAGTAGTAGTTCCACCTGAAGTAGTTGGAGTGACGGTTGTTGTTGAAGTATCAGTTCCAGTCCATGGAGTCGTAATAGTGGTGATGTGACTTGGAGTCAATATTTCGATAGTGGTAGTTCCATCAGAGTTAGTTGGAGTAATAGTAGTGGTTGAAGTGACAGTTCCAGTCCATGAAGTAGTAATAGTAGTGATTCCACCAGTTGGAGTCAATACCTCAACAGTAGTAGTACCACCTGATACAGTTGGAGTGATAGTGGTAGTTGAGGTAACAGATCCAGTCCATGGAGAAGTGATAGTAGTAATACCAGGAGTAGTTGGAGTCAATACTTCAACAGTGGTCGTGCCACCTGATTCAGTTGGAGTAATAGTGGTGGTTGAAGTAACTGTTCCGGTCCAAGGAGTGGTGATAGTTGTCAAACCAGGAGTAGTTGGAGTCAATATTTCAACAGTAGTAGTACCACCAGATACAGTTGGGGTGATAGTAGTAGTTGAAGTATCAGTACCAGTCCATGGTGTAGTAATAGTGGTGATATGACTTGGAGTCAATACTTCAACAGTAGTAGTACCACCTGATGTTGATGGAGTAATAGTGGTAGTTGAAGTATCAGTTCCAGTCCATGGGGTAGTAATAGTCGTAATATGACTTGGGGTTAATACTTCAACAGTGGTAGTACCATCAGAGTTAGTTGGAGTAATAGTGGTAGTTGAAGTATCAGTTCCAGTCCATGGAGTAGTAATAGTGGTAATATGACTTGGGGTTAATACTTCAACAGTGGTAGTACCATCAGAGTTAGTTGGAGTAATAGTGGTAGTTGAAGTATCAGTTCCAGTCCATGGAGTAGTAATAGTGGTAATATGACTTGGAGTCAATACTTCAACAGTAGTAGTACCAGTTGAATCAGTTGGAGTGATGGTTGTAGTTGAAGTAACTGTTCCAGTCCATGGTGTAGTAATGGTAGCAATTGCAGGGCAATAGACTTCTGTATCCTCAAAGTTATAAACGTTTGTAAAATTTGATATAACTTTTCCACTTGGAGTAGTTATCATAATATCAAGATAAGATCTCGCTATTATCTCAGCATAAACTATCAGAATAGGATAGTAATATCCTTCCAGAAGATACAATGTTTGTCCAGTTGTACCATTGTGTGGTACCCCATCTGAGTCGACATAATAATAAGAATATATATAATATTCTCCATTATTAGCAGAAACATTTGTATTGCAGCATTCAAATGCTTGAGAGGCCCCAATACGTATAAGCGCTCCATCGTCTACTGCCAATTGCGCGACATATTGACCTGTTTCTGGAGCTAGAAAATAACCTTTGAGCTCGACCAAGAAATGAGCAAGGTTTATGGTTTGGCCGTATAATTCACCTGAAACATACTCAACTGCGGCCACCTTTCTATCAAAATTAATATTGGTGACACCATAGGCAAACGCTGTCGGAGAAGAGCTGTTATATCCATATTCCATGAAGGGCAAACTCTCTAAGTAGGTGGCATCGTTATAAGGGTATGGATAAAATACAGCATTGAATCCAGGTGAACCTGTACTTCTTGGTAAACAAGCAGTTGGTGTTGAAGATACCGAAGCTCGACGAAATAATTCTATCTGGTCAGAATTATCTGTAAGATGAGTGGTAGAAGTGACAATCCTATTTGATTCTTTTTCAATTTCGATTGAAAACACCTTAAAAAAAGCTGCTGCAAAGAAAATAAGTAAGTAGAAGATTTTCATTTTGAGGGAACTTGGTTACAAGTAGAAGATATAATCTACTTTTAGGAGAATAAATAACTCTTTTATATTCGCAAGGAAACTAGTGGAATGACAGCAAGCTATTATGGTTAACTTTCTGTAAGGGAGTTTTTAACAAAAGTCAACTGTAGAATACATGCATAATGTGCATTTCATGTAAAATTTCTAACCTATAACCCTATAATGTTGCATTTGAAATTATTTTATATGAGCATCATCAATTCATACGCAATTCCAAGAAATAATCGCATTGTGGTACGTTTCAAGCAATATGAATTATTTTGGTTTGATTCCGCTTTATTATCCATTAAGAAATTCAGAGAAGTAGCGATATTTTGAAATATTTAGAACTTTCGGTTGTGCTAATTATATTTGGTACTCTAAATTGAGTAAAGTGGCTCATATAGAGTAAGTATTGGAAATCTGGAAAAGAAATTAGAAATCGTAGGTTCAATAATTATCCAAATGCGTAATAACTTGTAACCTTTTTGGATTTGATCAGAAGAGCATGCAAATTACATCCCACTTTAGTCTGCTAAAAGAAATTAAAAATCATATGTTCAATAATTATCCTGATGCATAATAACTTGGAACCTTTTTACAGCCTTTTTTGGTTTTTCAGTAGTAGAAAGGAAATGTAATTCCTTTAAAAAATAAATGAAGTTGTCACACTTGAAACTACAATGCTTGGGAATTATTTCAAGGTTCATTTCATTGTCAGAAACATAATATACATAATATTCTTAAATTGTTTTTGTTATTCAATAATCTTTTATTAATTTGTTAAATTTGTAATATCGAAAATTCTTGTGTATATTTCTGAGATTTGAATACAATTGTCCTGGTTAATATCCTAGGTATGACAACAACCATATTCGAAGTACGAATTTAACACGAATTCGTGGTCAAAAGATTTTATAGTTTCTAAATGGTTTGGAAGTGGTGAATCTATTGTTATTCATGCATGTATCGCCTGTGCCCAATAGAAAATCACTGTGCAGTATTGCTTGAGATTGGAAATTGATTACATTTTTGTATTTTGTTGCTGCTTTAGTTTCAAATTGTCCAAAATAGGAAAATGAGCCGGCTTTCTCTTATTCATGCACATAAGCTATAAACTATATGCACAACTTCATTACATAATCATTGTAAAAAAGTAATCACAAAGATGGAAGGAGATATTATACAATAAAATCCAAGGACATTGATCTGATTTCTTTCAAACTACTTTTCAAATTCCAGATTCCTAATGACTTTCGGAAAGTTTCAAATGGTATCAACGCTTAAGATTATTATGCCACAAACTAAATTCAATTCCTATAACCCACACCACATAGAAATATGGCTCATGTGTATATTCTGTTAAAGGGGGAAGGTGGGGTGTACTAAATGCATCTCAATGTATGCGTAATTTATTTTCTGTATCTTTTCAAAGCTCTCCTTTTTCGTCCCCTCTTGCAATTTATTAAATATTCTTTGTGCTATTATTCTTCGAAATTCTTTACCAAACTTGAATTCGAATTAGGGAGCGAGATTTTCAAAGTCTTACATTAGCTGCTGCACCAGATGTATATCATAGTTTGTTTGAAATTGGTATATCAAGTGATGAAACCAAGATACTAGTTCAAACAATAATCAGAAATTAAAATTCTCCTCTTTTCAAGAATAATACCACTTTTCAAGAATAATATCACTTTTGAACAATTTCTATAAAATATTTCATTAAAAAATATTACCCTTTCATACTTTGTACTATCAAAAGCATATGCAACGACTACCAAATCTTATTCATAATTTTGAAAGACGGATATTTGCTCAAAATAGTCAATCTGGTGTAATGTAAGGCCACAGAATGCTTAAAATATTTGCCCCATTGAAACCAGAATCAAGATCTAGAAGACGAAATTAAAAATCTTTCGATTGGTTAGAAAATATTTTAAAGAAGCAGTAGTTGCATGTTTTTGAACGTCATCTAGAGGTGGTAAAAGATCTCAACCCCTTGAAGTTTAAAAGGGAAAAAGAAAGTACTTCAAATCACATTTCTTTATTGAAATTATTGTCGAATATTTCCACTAAAAGACAGAAACGAGATTAAGATTATTCAGCACATGCATTATATGTTCACCTTTCAAGTTTTTGACTCCAGCATTAATGCTCGTAAGCAAAGTAAATTATGCAGCTTTTGTCGTTCAAAAAGGCTACTATGTTCAATTTCTTCCGATGACTATAATTCTGCTGACTGTGATAACTGTCAGATAGCTAAATTGCGGAGTGAATTGAAAATAAATCAGAAAGATCAGTTTAATAAAAGACAGAAAAATAGCAATAAAGTTATTAAGCAGAATTATCAGATAGGTATCATGGAAAATGGATTAACAAAATCTCTGTCAATGAAAGAAAATAATAAAAACAGGTTTGAAATAATAGACGAAACGCCAAAACTAATATCTTACGATTCTTCTCAAGTATTGCATAAAAGAATTATAAAGAAGTCTAAGATTGAAGCAAAGAAAATGATGCTTCCCAAAGTGAGAATCAGTAAAAACTCAAGTGGGGTGTCTGAAAAGACCTTAGGACAATATTCTCTGCAAATACCAAAGTAGAGGACATAATGAAAATCAGCAACAAACTTCTTCTTTTGACACTTCTCACACCTCAGGACAACTTCTATCTTGCTAGGATAGAAATTATATTCAAACAAATGCCTTTCAAATTTCCCCAATGATGACAACTTCACCAGTCAATTCATCTCAAATTTCCTCAATATGTACATTCACGGAATCTGAAATTAAATCTCAATCATTAAAACTTCCCGCCTCAAAAAACAATATAGGAATATCGCTGCCAACTGAATATAACTATCTATCCCAGACATATGAACAATTGAAGCAAAAAATAGTAATCCCTTTTCCAATAGAAGAAATTTCAAAGAACAATCAAATACAGTCCTAATTTCGCAAGATCAAAAACCAAAAAAGATGTGGAAGATAACTAAGCCTGTTACAGCAGTCGCTAAAGTGAAACCAACTATGAGATTACCAAATGCAAGTGTAACAGGATCATCACTAAAAGCCATATCAAATAAGCAAGTAATGTCACTAAAGGAGCTACCATCTATAATTCCTTCCATAATATCCTACGTTCCTTATTATCTTCAAGTTTCTGAAATCTTTCCAATATACCTCAAATGGAGCTATGATTTCAACTTAAGTAAAGATCTATTTAGTGCCAATATAAAGACTTCTCATCACATTCACTCCAAAGATCTGTTTCATTTTTTAATTTCAATTGATGCATTTAATTTAGAATTAAATGAATACATCACTATAGAGTTAATAAAAGTATATTTCTTCAAATTCAACAGCCTATTTCCAATTATCAATGAAATCGAATTCTGGGGAAATTGCAATGCTAAAATAGTACCAAATGTGATCACTTACAGTATAGTATTGTTATCCATAGGTGACAAACTATCTGAAAAATTATTGATTGAAAACAAGATCTTTAAATTATCAGACTATAGCAATGAGTTAAGGAACTTCAGTGATAGGTTAACATTAAAAATAAAGCTGCTATTACTCGCAATGCCACAACTAGGAGATAATAACATCTTCACCAAGTTTATATGCCTTTTACTATTGCTTCTAAATTCTTGCTTCGATAATTATAGCAAAGCTGCACACGACATATCAAAATGTATCCATTACGGAATGGAATTAGGATTGAATGTGGGCAAAATATACAGACATAGTACTAACATACCCCCATGAAAATAACCTTCAACACAACCAAAATTGGGACAGGCCAATATCAGCAAATGACAACAATGGTCATAGTTTTAACTCTTATGATTCCACTTTAACTTATTCAAAAGATCTATGGTGGATCTGTTACATCTTTGATCGTTACATTTCTATAATTCATTCCAAACCCTTTCTCATTAAAAAAGAAGATACAATAATAGAGTCACCTAGTAATATGCAACTAAGATTAATACTTGAGCTGGTCAAAATATATGAGAGAAGCTTTAGTTATGAACCAATCACATCAAAAACATTTAGCCATAACCACAACCTTGATCTTTATTGTAAAGGTGGAAGATATTCTGATAATAATTGTATCTCCTTTTGGGGAAGCTTATCTCAGAATGCTATTCCAAGAAGTTCAAATGGTAATAATAATAGGTCATTTACTACCACAACATTCACAACAATAAATAAGAAAAATATCACTAAAAATAACATTAATCATGAAAACAAAACAGAAAATTCGGTTAATGTTACTGGTGATGAAATTCTTCGAGAAAAAAATCAAAGTGAAATGATATTTTCCCAATTTATAATCAACGAGCTCAATATAAACGAAAAAGATTTTATTGATTTCAAGGATTTTAAGTGTTTGCTGCAAATATCATTATTCTCGTACCCAAAAAAAAGACCTACTTAATACAACGAATTGATAATCTCCTAAAGATAATACTATTAAGCAAATACCAAAAATTCAATAATTGGATCACCTTAATAATAAAAGGTAGCTCGAATTTTATTATGTATATTGAATATTTCATGAATTCTGATAAGAAACATTTTATCTATTTACCTTGGATTCCTAAGATTTTATTAGTAGTTTTGAATATTTTGCTAGAAATTAAATCAAAGGAAGTTCCTCGATTTAAAGCAATAAATTGCTTAGAAGCTGAAATGAAGCGTTACATTGTTGTTATGGAAACATATTCCAAAAAATGGGGATCTATGAAAGAAAAAATTGAAAAGTTGAAAGAATTAAGTGAGCAATGAAAAGTTGTTAAAAACAACATTCCAAACCGAATAAAAAATCAAATACGTACTAGATGCTTTCATAAAATACAGGTTTATTGATGTCTCAGAGTCCGACTAATTATAACTCCCATACTTCTCTATTTCCTAAATTCAAAATCTTTCTCGAATTAAAAACTTTTTTTCCCTCTTATGACAAGTAATGACCTAGCCTTGAAATTGTTCTTAAACATTTGTATATCATGACATAATTTAAAAAAGCATAAGGTAGGAAATACTACTCTGTGAATATGATTGTAATATGTTGCTGATATGTGATCTCATTACAGCATATTACATGCTGTAATATTTTTTTACAAGACTTTAGATTTTTCTTTCTCAATATAACTTAACCTAGGTTCTTTTTTTGGGCAAATTTTTGATTTTCAAAAGTCTATTTACTCAACATACGTGTTTAGCTACTGAGAATAGACAAAACTATGGCTCAGTACTGTAGCAATTGAAGTCAAATAATCCAAGATTTTAAACCAGAATATTATTCCGCAAAAAGGTTTCACCATGGCATATGTCTGTAAATTAAAGGTAATTCAAGAATAATAATATATCGATCTGCCATAGCTGCTTAAATTCATTAAGAAGTGGATTCTAATGTCTAAACTGCATACATCTCTATTGTCAAAAGTAGCTCAAATATTCTCTACGCGTGCACGACTCAAACTAAACCGCACTTGTGTTCACATATCCATGGACCGACCGATTTCATAACTTGCTCTAAATCAATTGCTTAGTTTGTTTAGCGGCAATTTGTTTGCTGTAGCTCTATTCCTATTATTGCCACCAAAGTCAATTTTTAAGGAGTAAATTCTGTGGAACTTAAAATAAAGTTGATACAGAAAGTACTTTTAAATCTCAATTCCAATCTTATAAAATATTACTCAAACAAATGCCTCCATCTACTCAATGATCTGTGCTGCAAATTTAAGGCATCAATAATTTTTACGCATGCAACTTTAATTGTTTGCACATAATTTCTCTATGAAAATATTTTCATGCTTGGGGAGTATTAATTAAGCTTCGTTGATAGTTTGTAATATCAGTAATTTGAGAGATGATTTGAAAATGAAAATGTACTGAATTGAATCGAATGTTTATTTCAAAGTTGTATTGTTGTAAACTGAATAACAATTTCAATTTCAGATTTTTCCTATGCAATTATCGATCTCAGCTATATAATAAGCACATAAACAGATAATATTGTGCATAATAAAAAGAATCATCATTTAATTCTCTAAGTTGCTTTAAAGCACAAACATTACTTCTGCAGATTAAAGATTACTACTATCTACCAGAATTAAAAATAGTCTACTTGTAAGATACATTTTGTATTCAATTGCAAGAGTATTCTATATATTTACTATTCTGAAACTGTCTTATCATTTATTTAAAAAATTGAAATCCAGCTGGCATATAGAGTAATACATAATCTAGACGAATTAGGTATCATTGAATGTACTATAATTTTATTAAATGATTGGCTTATGCAGTAAAACAGTTTGAGATGCTTTAATTTGTAATAAAAACAAAATAAATTTGACCTCCTTATATAAGACGAGAAATATGATTTGATTTGAGCACAATTTAATATATAAATTAAGATATTTAGCATATTTAATCCAGACATCTAGCATATTTAATATGAATCTCCATGTGCTATACGTCAGGTTTTAAGCAGAACTCAAAAAAATTGAGATCTAAGCAAGAGTTACAGATTTTGAACACCCTTCTAACACTAAAGTTTACGATATTAGCCAAAGATGAAGCACTAATTACTTGAAGCCAGATTTCTTACAGTATGAAAACTTTTTAGTTTTTATATTACAAAAAATTACACATTTCTTTCTACCTACTGAAAAGATAATGTGGACTGTAAAAGGTTCCAAGTTATTAAGAATTAGGATAATTATTGAACGTATGATTTTTAATTTCTTTTCGCTGACTGTTACAGAAAATAAAATTTCTCTTAAGCACTTACCTAAAGACCACATTTCTTACAATATGAAAACTTTTTAATTTTTCGTTACATAATTTTTAAATTTTTTATGACGAAGTACACATAAAGTCTTTTGAAGCCATGTCGTGCTTTGACTAACTTTGGCTAATGCATCACATTGCCCCCACCAATTTCAATAAATTCTCAGATAAGACGAACTGAAATCGCTCATTTCAAATTTACTTTTTAACTTTTATATTGTTGAGAGTCTGTAAACATTCATTGCAAACAGGAACAGACTTATTTAGTATTTCGATATTATTTCTACGTTTTCACATTTCCCTATATTTATCTAGATGTTGTTTTATAGATAGAACAAGAAGAGAACATGCAACTTAAAGAAAAAATCAAATTTTATTCTGAGCAAGCTTTTCAGCTAATTTGGACAATAAAAATTACTTTGTTAAACACAATCTGGGTCTTTATTTCTTTTATTTCAAAATATCTTTTCCACTTCTATACTTGCAGCAATCAACATAAA
>JAKUBO010000196.1:0-10404 GCA_030566905.1 Chernovozyma aurita
TTTCAAAGTATGTAGCTGAGAATTATATACACTACTTCTATATCTCAGTACTTATTTTCCTTTCAGTTTGAATGGTTCCTAAACTTTCCACCAATCTAGGGCACCTTTGAGAAGCCAGCAGTTCTTCCATAAGTAAAATTTTTATTGAATACTATGTATATGTTTAACTATGTCAAAATTATATGACTTTATTATTGTTATTTTTGATCAAAATTATATGACTTTATTATTGTTACTCTTCATCAAAATATACTTGTCAATACATATATTTGAAGGTTTTCGCAAAGCATATTAAAATTTACTTCAAAAAACAAAACGAATTATATATACATATAAATTTAGAATATATTTGGCTAATACATTATTTTCAAATAGAATAATTTACCGAAATCTATTTAGGAAGCAGTAATGTCATCATAGGTAACCAAACTATTATGTTTTATCTCATAGTAGGTGTCTGAATTTTAAATACAAAACAATGTCACGTGACTCTATTTAGATCAGAGAGATGTTGCAATATTTTGCGAGGATAGAAGAACTATATCTGAATCCTTCTAGTGGAGATTTTTCAAACTAGTTATTAGATATATTAGAAATTTTAAGGTGGTCTTTAATTAGTCATATGCAAACAAACACAATAACACAGTTTTCGATAAGTTAGAAAAGTATAAATCGTGTCATCAAGGATTAAACAGACATGCATGGGATTATGAATTATGATATTTTGCTTATAATACAGAGCCTTTAATTTGGGTTTTGATAATTTAATCCTTACAGAAACTATCTTCTAAAACCAGGGTTAAGGGAGTTATGCAAAACAAAATATTATGTTTTAGCCTATTTAAGAATACTTTTGAAAAATGGGGGGAGCTTGTTTGATGGAAAAACAATAACAAGGAAAGTTACTATTCTTTTGCAGTTTACTCGTCTGTGTTATTGCTCTTTGGTGCTTTTAGCATGTATTTAACTTATTTCGTATTGGAAAGCTTTTTAGATCTTCGTTTAGAAATATGAACGGTACACTACTTTTCAGGGTGCTAGATTACGTGGAGATTTATTTTCTCTGTACGATTAGTTGCCTTCTCAGACAGTTTAGGGCATGAGTGTATGAGAGTATAAATTACTATATCTATTTTGAAAGTACAAGGCCTTTATTTTAGGTTTAATAGACTAATCCTTTCATAGACTATTTTCTCTAACCACAGTTAAAAGGAATATACAAACAAAAATATTATATTGCAACCTATTTAGATATACTGATGGAGATGGAGATGGAGATGGAGCCGTTACTCACAATAACAGAGAAGGTTATTGTTCTTTCGCGGTTTACTCGTCAGTGTTATTGCTTTGTTGGTGGTCCTAACATGTATTTAACAATGGTAAAGATTTCAATTGAAAACTTATCACGTGGGGAACGGTTCAGAATATGAACAGTACACTACCATTGTGCAGGTAATTTGCTAGATTACACCGATTGATTATTTTCTCCAGTAAAGTTAGTTGCCTTGGCTTTTAATTGCTCAAGACAGTTAGGTGCCCGGTGCAGGGATGAACATGTGTTCGTGGGTACAGGTGTACAGGTGTACGGGTGGCCCAGTATTCATACTGGGCCAGTGGGAAATATAATGGGGATGGTAGTGTCAGACTATCTTTATATTGCGTTTATCTCGGAATAAAGATGGCTAGAAAATTAACGATTACCCAAAGTGGTTTTTGTGGGTAATGGTTGTCGATATCTTCGTGGACGCTTCCTTCGTTTAAAGAATGAATCGATGGTAGACAGTTGCTGATGTCTTTTTCTAGGTCTGGACGATTGTTGAGTGGATCTAGCATGGAGATTAGTGCTGATAATCATCTAATTATATTTGTTGTAAATATCTAAGAGATTGAGCAGACGTTTCTTACTGAATTGAACTCTGGTAAGGATTTTCTCGGTAAGCGGAATTCTGCGGTTGATGAAATCATTTTGTTCAATATGCAGGAGAACATTCAGCTGTAATTGATGAGAAGCATCACTTTCCCATATATGATTATATTCGACGTGTAGACGAAATGTTTGTATTGGGGTCTTTGAGATCAGTGGTTTAGTTGGAGAGAAATGCTTAGTAATACATTCTCGAATTTATTGACGGTATTTGTTAGATGGATATTCTCGGTATCGAAGATTGTTATAGAAGATCCTCAAATGCTTAGTTGCAGCACTGATTCTAGAACAGGAATTCTTGATAAGAAGGATTTCGCCATTGACAAAGCCTTTTTTGGTGGATTCGGGGTGGGCACTAGATCATGGTAGGTATTCATACTTATTAGTAGGTTTTTGATAAAGTTCAAATGTAACTTTAGGGGCCTTGGCATTGATAAGAAGGTCTAAAAACGGTTGTTCTTGAGCTGGTACAGTCCAGTTAATACGAAGAGGGCGATCTAAATTACCTTCAATGTATGAGGTAATTTGTTCTGAGTGTCTCTCTGGTACGATGATACAAATATCACCTATATACCGGATATATAGACAAGACAAGACCACTCTTGTTCAATATTATTAATGAATTTTTGTTCCGAATCTGCTAGGTAGAGATTGGCATACTCTGGTTCCATATTTGTACCCATGGCTGTACCTTTAATCTGTTGGTAAATTTGGTTGTCAAATTGAAAGAAATTGCTGTTCATCAAAAATTGAGTTAGCTTACCATAAAGGTCTGCTTGGTTTCTCTGAGAAAAACCAGGGCAGTTCAGATGGAAGGGGAAGGCAAAAACTTGCATATAATTTGAATCCCTTTGGCAGTAGGGATATTGGTATATAGGCTTGTGACATCTCCCGTAGTAATACAGTAATTAGTATCGGGGTTGATAGTATAATTCTGAAGGAGTTGAATCACTTCTTTCGTATTATTGACTATCCATCTATGTTGAGTACCTATTTTTCTAAGTTGACTGGATAATAGTTTGGATAGTTTTGTCGTTCCCCAACTATAGGTTGGAATGATAGGACGACTAGATGGAGGATTTTTGTGAACTTTTGGTAATATGTGAAACGTAGGAAAGTTGGTAAAATCGGAGAGGGTGACACTGTGAAGATAGTTAAGGGTATTTTTAGAAAATAGGCAGCCTTTTTATTAATAAGGGAAGCTGTGTTGCATCTTTCAAGTGTGTCCATTATAGAGTCATAAGTTGCTTTAAGTCGTGAGCTGATGTCAGATTTATGTTCTGTTACAGGTCCGATATGAGAGTTGTAAGCGGTATCATCGATGTGACTGTGGATCTGGGAGATATACCAGTTCAAATCTATAATGGCTAAGCCAAGATTTTTATCTGATGGCTTGATAAGGACATTGGATTGTTTTTGAAATTCTTTGATTTCTTCAATCGCTTTAATTCTAATGTTCCTTTTACCAGTTTTTGGTGCATTCTTCTCAAAGTCGGCAACTAGTGTCGAGATTGGAGTAAGAATGTGGTTAAGAAGGTTTTTATCTAAAGGTGGGTACCAGTTAGATTTTAATCTGAACTTGAGATCATCAGGAGCTACCTCATTAGCATTGTGGTAATCTCTGAAATAATTGAATAACTGGAGATCACGTGACAGTCTAGTATACTTAGGTCTTGTAGATGTTGCTATGTGACGCGTTCGTTGTGATTGAGGGATGAATTTTGTACCTAGTGTCAAAGTTTGTTTTATGACTACTGGAAGTATAATTTTATCATCGGTGCCTATGGAGTGAATCTTTTTAGGAAGTACTATGCTTTCAAGTAAGTGTGGACGAATAAAAAGCCAAATGTAGTGACTTCTTACTGTATCAGTAGCTTGAAAGTATGATTGAGGAATGGGGTAGGACTTATAATAGGGCCTGACTTTGTCTAGTTTACCCAGTTGGGATTCCTCAATGAGAGTTTCTAGAAGAACTATGTTCTCCTGGAGTGGTGATTCCCTTGGTGAGCCTTTCCTTTTTCGCCTGATCTTCTTACCAGTTGATCGCTTCCGTTTTCTACGTTGTGCTTGGTATTGTTCTTTTTTGTAGAATTTTTGGATTTGTTTCTGGATGTGGAAGATTTTTTGGAAAGTGCATGGGAGTTTAAACGTGATGATGGCGTATTATTTGAATTTTGTAGCTGTTGGCATTTTAGTTTTTGCATGTCTTTATGAATATTAACAAATTCTTGTTCTATTTTAGTCATGGCATCTAAATTAGTACTCGTCGCTGCGTTGGTAATATCGTCAATCATTTCAACGTCATTGGATCTCATGTTATGCTTGTTGAAATATTTTAAAAACAAGCTGCTACCTTTAGACAGTTGTGTGTCGTCGATGTCTGTAAGCTTGGTAAGGAGTTCATCAAGTATTTTTTGAATTAACGAATCAAACTCGGTATGAGTCAAAGTGAGATGCGTGGGTAACCTGATCACTGAGGCTTTGTTGAAATCCGCTATCATGTAGGTTATTTGTACTTTGGCATTGAATTCATTCATGAGTTGTTCGCGAAGGTTTGTTTCAATGTAGGACTGTTGGCTCCTTCATTGGTGTTATGGATAGCTTCAATAAGTTGTTTCTTATACAACACTTGTAATGTAGCGTTAACTAAATCCTTTTTTCATAAAGGGGTAGTTGATGGGGGCTACTTTCCATTCGGGAGGAATCAGGTTTGCATCGTGGAGAAATTTGAATTTTTTCATCCTTAAAGTAGCGATATAATATCTTTTACGAAATTGTGCATATGATTCGTATATTCTATTCTTGAAGTGGTCAACAACTTTAGTAAATTCTCTACGTTCTTTTTGTAGTCTAGAGATTTTATCGTAAAAGTTGTTAATATCTTCTTGTGAGTCGTCGATATTGGCAGTTGGAGAAGGATTCCATAGAATCTAAAAAAATAAAACTCTACGGAATCTAGCACATTACTCTGAAAAGTAGTGTACCGTTCATATTCCTGAACAAGTGATCTGAAAAACTTTCCAATACGAAATAAGTTAAATACATGCTAAAACCACCAAAGGCCAATAACACTGACGAGTAAACTGCAAAAGAATAATAACTTTCTTTGTTATTGTTCTTCCATCAAACAAGCTCCCTCCATTTTCCAGAAGTATTCTTAAATAGGCTGAAACATAATATTTTCTTTTGCATAACCCCCTTAATGCTGGTTTTAGAAGATAGTTTCAGAAAGGATTGGATTATCAAAACCCAAATTAGAGGCTCGGTATTATAAGCAAAATATCACAATTGCCTACAAAATCTAACTCAACTTAGGCCATTCCAGGGGAAGGCTACCTACCACCGCAGACAAGCTTAAACCCATGCATGTCTGTTTAATCCTTGATTACACGATCTATATTTTTCTAACTTATCAAAAATCGAGTTTATTGTGTTTGTTTTCATATAACTAATTAAAGACCACCTTAAAATTTTTAATATATCTAATAACTATTTTGAAAAATCTTCATTAGAAGGATTCATATATATATGGCTCTTCTATCTTCGCAAAATCTTGCAACATCTCTTTGATCTAAATAGAGTCACGTGACATTGTTTTTGTATTTAAAATCCAGACACCTACTATGAGATAAAACATAATAGTCTGGTTGCCTATGATGACATTACTGCTTCCTAAATAGATTTCGGTAAATTATTCTATTTTATAATAATGTATTAGTCAAAGATATTCTAAATTTTATATGTACGTATAAATCCTTTTTTTTAAAGTAAAATTTGGCATACTTTGCAATAACCTGCAAATATATATGTCAACCAGAATATTTTGATCAAGAGTATCAATAATAAAGTTATATACTTTTGATCAAAAATAACAATAATAAAGTCATAAAATTTTGACATAGTTAAACATATACATAGTATTTAATAAAAATTTTACTTATGGAAGTACTGCTGGCTTCTCAAAGGTGCTTAGATTGGTGGAAAGTTCAGGAACCATTCAAACTGAAAGGAAAAGAAGTACTGAGATATAGAAGTAGTGTATATAATTCTCAGCTACATACTTTGAAATTGATGGAAAATGTAAGCGTACTGCACATTAAAATTGGTAATACACACAGCTGCTTATCAAAATGCTAAGGGAAGATATCTAGAAAGAAGAAAGTGGAAACAGAGCCATACATGAAAGAGAGATCTAAAAAGATATCATAACAGAATTTCATAACAAAAATAGAGCCATAATAATATGAGGCTTTATTTTGGAGTGTTCTGACGTGATTTAGTCAAGAAATACTGAGTTTTCAGCAATATTCAAGACGTCATATATTGACTTTTCCTGCAATATATTCCTTTTAACAGTAGTAAGAGAAAATAGTCTATGAAAGGACTAGTCTCTTTTTAAACCCAAAATAAAGACCTTGTTCTATCAATGTAAATATAGTAATTCATACTCCCATACTAAGTAATTTTCTTTCTGGGTTGTCATGTGATTCTGAATGAAAGAAAAGTGACACCGTAAAACCTAACCTGACTATGTTTCATGTGATACAATATTAATAGACAAGAAAATATTGAATATTATTATAAAGTCAAACGACTTCTCTACTTTATTACCATTCACACAAATGGTTGCAAGTATAATGCCCTTTTAACGTATTTAATCCCAGGCAGATAAAGTATTATTCAAAATACATTATATACAGGACTGTATATTTTACTATGTAGTTGCAGTTGATACGTGCACTTCGAAATATGTTATTGAAGGTAATAATATTTAAAATGCATAATATAAGCATTAAAATATTTGGATGCTTATAAAATAGTTTCAAATGCTGGCGTGAGAATGTTGTAGCTAAGGCAGCATTTGATGCAAATTGCATGTATGGTACAAATAGTTTTAAAAAATGTAAATAGTGAATTAAAAATATAACAAAACGAAAAAAGAGACTCAGCCATGAGATCAAAAGCAAACGTATATAAGAAATATAGAATAAAATTAGGATACAAATAATAGAATAAAGAAAATAAGAAAATTGAAAATAAAACAAAAAATTAGATATCAAAAATTGAAAATAGTAGACACAAAGTGAGTCTATAAGTATTTGAGGAGATTAAACGAAAAGAGACATTGCAATCCAAATAAGAGAAGTGAAGGCTGCTTTGTGGATAGAACCTGAGGCTTCTCCCGAATACTCGGATATTGAAATTGATGGGACATAACTGCTCGAGGAACCGGATTGGTTACTGCTTGAGGAAGCAGAAACTCTAGAAGAACTAGAGCCACTGGAAGAACCAGAACCACTAGAAGAACCAGATTGATTCCCGCTTGAAGAACCAGAACCATTAGAAGAGCCAGAACCATTAGGAGAGCCAGAACCATTAGAAGAACCTGATTGATTACCACTAGAAGAACCAGAACCATTAGAAGAACCAGATTGATTCCCGCTTGAGGAACCAGAACCATTAAAAGAGCCAGAGCCACTAGAAGAACCAGAAACATTAGAAGAACCAGAAACATTAGAAGAACCTGAACCATTAGAAGAACCAGATTGATTACTGTTTGAGGAACCAGAGCCATTAGAAGAACCAGATTGATTACCGCTTGAAGAACCAGAACCATTAGAAGAGCCAGAGCCACTAGAAGAGCCAGAGCCACTAGAAGAGCCAGAGCCACTAGAAGAGCCAGAGCCACTAGAAGAACCAGAAACATTAGAAGAACCTGATTGATTACTGTTTGAGGAACCAGAGCCATTAGAAGAACCAGATTGATTACCGCTTGGAATTGGGCAATATGTAGTGTATGATGTGTAATCACTAGTAATTACTACGTAACCTGTTGAAATTGGTATTTTTGTACAAATTCCATGGGAACACGAAGTAACCGTCAAAACAGTTGTACGAACATCTGTTCTTATTACAGGAGTAGTCGGAGTCAATACTTCAACAGTAGTAATACCACCTGATGTTGATGGAGTGATAGTAATAGTTGACGAGACAGTTCCGGTCCAAGGAGTAGTGATAGTAGTCACACCTGGAGTAGTTGGAGTCAATACTTCAACAGTAGTAGTACCACCTGATGTTGATGGAGTGATAGTAATAGTTGAAGAGAAAGTTCCAGTCCAAGGAGTAGTGATAGTTGTCACACCTGGAGTAGTTGGAGTTAATACCTCAACAGTAGTAGTTCCACCTGATGTTGATGGAGTAATAGTAATAGTAGAAGTAACAGTTTCAGTCCAAGGAGTAGTGATAGTTGTCACACCTGGAGTAGTTGGAGTCAATACTTCAACAGTAGTAGTGCCACCTGTTACAGTTGGAGTTATAGTAATAGTTGAAGTAACAGTTCCTGTCCATGGGGTAGTAATTGTAGTAACACCAGGAGTGGTTGGAGTCAATACTTCAACAGTAGTTATTCCACCTGATGTTGATGGAGTAATAGTAATAGTAGAAGTAACAGTTCCGGTCCATGGGGTAGTAATTGTAGTAACACCAGGAGTGGTTGGAGTCAATACTTCAACAGTAGTTATTCCACCTGATGTTGATGGAGTAATAGTAATAGTTGAAGAGACAGTTCCAGTCCAAGGAGTAGTGATAGTAGTCACATCTGGAGGAGTTGGAGTCAATACTTCAACAGTAGTAGTACCACCAGATGTTGATGGAGTAATAGTAATAGTTGAAGTAACAGTTCCAGTCCATGGAGTAGTGACAGTTGTCACACCTGGAGTAGTTGGAGTCAATACTTCAACAGTAGTAGTACCACCTGATGTTGATGGAGTAATAGTAATAGTTGAAGTAACAGTTCCGGTCCAAGGAGTAGTGACAGTTGTCATACCTGGAGTAGTTGGAGTCAATACTTCAACAGTAGTAGTTCCACCAGATGTTGATGGGGTAATAGTAATAGTTGAAGAGACAGTTCCAGTCCAAGGAGTAGTGATAGTTGTCACACCTGGAGTAGTTGGAGTTAATACTTCAACAGTAGTAGTACCACCTGATGTAGTTGGAGTAATGGTAGTAGTTGAAGTGACGGTTCCGGTCCATGGAGTAGTAATAGTAGTGATTCCACCAGTTGGAGTTAATACTTCAACAGTAGTTGTGCCACCTGATACAGTTGGGGTGATAGTAGTAGTTGAAGTATCAGTTCCAGTCCATGGAGTAGTGACAGTTGTCACACCAGGAGTGGTTGGAGTTAATACTTCAACAGTAGTTATTCCACCTGATGTTGATGGGGTAATAGTAATAGTTGAAGAGACAGTTCCAGTCCAAGGAGTAGTGATAGTTGTCACACCTGGAGTAGTTGGAGTCAATACTTCAACAGTAGTAGTACCACCAGATGTTGATGGAGTAATAGTAATAGTTGAAGAGAAAGTTCCTGTCCATGGAGTAGTGATAGTTGTCACACCTGGAGTAGTTGGAGTGAGTACCTCAACAGTAGTAATACCACCTGATGTTGATGGAGTAATAGTAATAGTTGAAGAGAAAGTTCCAGTCCATGGGGTAATGATAGTAGTCACATCTGGAGTGGTTGGAGTCAATACTTCAACAGTAGTTATTCCACCTGATGTTGATGGAGTAATAGTAGTAGTTGAAGTAACAGTTCCAGTCCAAGGAGTAGTGATAGTAGTCACACCTGGAGTAGTTGGAGTCAATACTTCAACAGTAGTAGTGCCACCTGTTACAGTTGGAGTTATAGTAATAGTTGAAGTAACAGTTCCTGTCCATGGGGTAGTAATTGTAGTAACACCAGGAGTGGTTGGAGTCAATACTTCAACAGTAGTTATTCCACCTGGTGTTGATGGAGTAATAGTAATAGTAGAAGTAACAGTTCCGGTCCAAGGAGTAGTGATAGTTGTCACACCAGGAGTAGTTGGAGTGAGTACCTCAACAGTAGTAATACCACCTGATGTTGATGGAGTAATAGTAATAGTTGAAGAGAAAGTTCCTGTCCATGGGGTAGTGATAGTTGTCACATCTGGAGTGGTTGGAGTCAATACTTCAACAGTAGTAATACCACCTGAAGTTGATGGAGTAATAGTAATAGTTGAAGAGAAAGTTCCTGTCCATGGAGTAGTGATAGTAGTCACACCTGGAGTCGTTGGAGTCAATACTTCAACAGTAGTAGTACCACCTGATGTTGATGGAGTGATAGTAATAGTTGAAGAGAAAGTTCCGGTCCATGGAGTAGTGATAGTAGTCACACCTGGAGTAGTTGGAGTGAGTACCTCAACAGTAGTTATTCCACCTGATGTTGATGGGGTAATAGTAATAGTTGAAGAGACAGTACCAGTCCAAGGAGTAGTGATAGTAGTCACACCTGGAGTAGTTGGAGTCAATACTTCAACAGTAGTAGTACCACCTGATGTTGATGGAGTAATAGTAATAGTTGAAGAGACAGTTCCAGTCCAAGGAGTAGTGATAGTTGTCACACCTGGAGTAGTTGGAGTTAATACTTCAACAGTAGTAGTACCACCTGATGTAGTTGGAGTAAT
>JAKUBO010000197.1:0-10391 GCA_030566905.1 Chernovozyma aurita
TGTGTCTCATATTCAGAAAGGTTATAATAGACAACACTAAATCCTCGAGAGTTTGAGCATTGTAGTAAACAACCAGCAGGTGTTGAAGATACCTTAGCTCGACGAATTAATTCTATTCCTTCAGAATCAGCTGTAAGATCAGTGGTAAAAGTGTCAATTCTATTTGACTGTCCTTCAATTTCCCTTGAAAATACCTTAAAAAAAGCTGCTGCAAAGAAAATAAGTAAGTAGAAGATTTTCATTTTGAGCGACATTGGTTAAAAGTAGAAGATATAATCCACTTTTAGGAGAATAAGTAGCTCTTTTATATTTGCAAAGGAACTCATGGAATGATAGCAAGCTATTATGGTTAACTTTCTGTGAGGGAGTTTTTAACAAAAGTCACTGCAGAATACACGCATAATATGCATTTTATTTAAAATTTCCAACCTATAACCCTATAATGTTGCATTTCAAATTATTTTATATGAGCATCATCAATTCTTACGTAATTCCAAAAATAATTGCATTGTGGTATGCTTGAAGCAATATGAGTAATTTCGGTTTGATTGTGCACTTTATTATCCATTAAAAAGTTGAAAGAGTTAGCGATATTTTCAAATATATGAAATTCGCAGTTGTGTTAATTATATTTGATGCTCGTATACGTAAGATGTGGATATTTGACACCCTGAATTGAGTGAGGTGGCTAATATAGAGTGATTATTGGAAATTTGCAACAAGAAATTAAGAATCATACGTTCAATAATTATCCAAATGCATAATATCTTTGAATCTTTTTACAACCCACTTTAGTTTTTCAGTAGTAGAAAGGAAGTGTAATTGCTTTAAAAATAAATGAAGTTGCCAGACTTGAAGCTATTATGCTTGGGAATTATTCCAAGATCTATTTAATTTTCAGAAACATTTTATACATTGCAATATTCTTCAATTGTTTTTGTTACTCAATAATTGTTGTGAAACATTTCGATTTGATCGTGGACTTTATTATCCATTAAGAAGTTTAGATGACTAGCAATATTTTCAAATATTAGAAACTCTCAGTTGTGTTAATTATATTTGATACTCGTATATGTAAGATGTAGATATATGGCACTCTGACTTGAGTAAAGTGGCTCAATCTGGAAAAGAAATTAAAATCACATGTTCAATAATTATCCTAATGCGTAATAGCTTGTAACCTTTTTGGATTTGATCAGAAGAAGATGCATATTACAGCCCATTTAGTTTTTCAGAAGTAGAAAGGAAGTGTAATTCCTTTAAGAAATAAATGAAGTTGTCACACTTGAAGCTACTATGCTTGAGAATTTTTTCAAGGTCTATTCAATTTTCAGAAACATCATATATATTGCAATATTCTTCAATTGCTTTTGTTATTCAATAATTGTTGCGTAATATTTCGGTTTGATTGTGCACTTTATTATCCATTAGAAGCTGAGAGAAGTAACGATATTTTCAAATATTTGAAACTTTGAGTTGTATTAATTATATTTGATACTCGTATATGTAAGATGTACATATTTGACGGTGTGGGTTGAGCGAAGTGGCTTATCTAGAGTAATCCTTTGAAATCTGCAAGAAATTAAAAATCATACGTTCAATAATTATCCTAATGCATATTAACTTGAAACCTTTTACAGCCCACTTTATTTATTCAATAGGTAGAAAGAAATGAGTGATTTTTTGTAGCATGAAAACTAAAAAGTTTTCATACTGTAAGAAATGTCGCCTTCAGATAATTAGTACTTAGTACTTAAGAGAAATTTTATTTTTGGCTAATATCGTAAACTTTAGTGTTAGAAGGGTGTTCAAAATCTGTGACTCTTGCTTAAATCTCAACTTTTTTGAGTTGTGCTTAAAACCAGACATATAGCACATGGAGAATCATATTAAATATGCTAGATGTCTGGATTAAATATGCTAAATATCTTAATTTATATATTAAATTTAGCTTAAATCAAATCATTTTTTTCGTCTGTGTGTAAGGAGGCCATATTTATTTTGCTTTTTACTACTAATTAAAGTATCTCAAACTGTTTTACTGCATGAGCCAATCATTTTATATTATTATAGTACATTCAAGGTTACCTTTTTCGTCTAGAATATGTATTGCTCTATATGCCAGCTGGATTTCTATTTTTTAATTGAATGATAAGACAGTTTCAGAATAGTAAATATACAGAATACTCTTGCAATTAAATTCAAAATCTATCTTACAAGTATACTATTTGTAATCCTGGTAGATACTACCAATCTTTAATCTGCTTTTGTGCTTTAAAACAACTTAGAGAATTAAATGAAGATTCATTTCATTATACACAATATTATTTGTTTATTTGATTATTATATTTGATTTTTTATTCGGTTTGGAATGTCGTTTTTAACAGCTTTTCATTGCTTGCTTAATTCTTTCGACTTTTCAATTTGTTCTTTCATAGATCTCCATTTCTTGGAATATGTTTCCATAACAATAATGTAACGCTTCATTTCAGCTTCAAAGCAATTAATTGCTTTAAATCGAGGAACTGCCTTTGATTTAATGTCCAGCAAAATATTCAAAACCACTAATAAAATCTTAGGAATCCAAGGTAAATTGATAAAATGCTTCTTATCAGAATTCATGAAATATTCAATATACAGAATAGAATTCGAACTACCTTTTATTATTAAGCTGATCCAATTGTTGTATTTTTGGTATTTAGTTAATAGTATTATTTTTAGTAGATTATCAATTCGTTGTATTAAATATGTCATTTTTTTGGGTACGAGAATAATGATATTTGCAGCAAGCACTTAAAATCCTTGAAATAAATGAAATCTTTTTCGTTTTTATTGAGCTCGTTGATTATAAAATGGGAAAATATCATTTCGCTTTGATTTTTTTCACGAAGAATTTCATCACCAGTAACATTAACCAAATTTTCTGTTTTGTTTTCATGATTAATATTACTTTTAGTGACATTCTTCTCGTTTATTGCTGTGGGAGTTAAAAAGGAGAAACAAATATTAAGAGGACATCTTCCACCTTCACAACAAAGATCAAGCTTGTGGTCATGGCTAAATGTTTTTGATGTGATTGGTTCATGCCTAAAGATTCTCTCATATACTTTGACCAGCTCAAGTATTAATCTCAGTTGCATATTACTAGGTGACTCTATTTTTGTATCTTCTTTTTTAATGAGAAAAGGTTGGGAATGAATTATGGAAATGTAACGATCAAAAATGTAACAGATCCACCATAGATCTTTTGAATAAGTTAACGTAGAATCATCAGAGTTAAAATTATGGCCATTGTTGTAATCTGCTGAAATTGACCTGTATGTCGTTTTCCAATTTTGCTTGTGTTGAAGGTTATTTTCATGGGCTATGTTAGTACTACATATTTTGCCCACATTCAATCCTAATTTCATTCCGTAATGGATACATTTTGATATATCGTTTGCAGCTTTCTTATAATTATCGAAGCAAGAATTTAGAAGCAATAGTAGACAGCAGATAAACTTGGTGAAGATGTTATTATCTCCTAGTTGTGGCATTGCTAGTAATAACAGCTTTATTTTTAATGATAACCTATCGCAGAAGTTCCTTAACTCATTTCTATAGTCTGATAATTTAAAGATCTTGTTTTCAACTAATAATTTTTCAGATAGTCTATCACCTATGGATAACAATACTATACTGTAAGTGATCAAATTTGGTACTATTTTGGCATTGTAATTTCCCCAGATTTCGACTTCATTGATAATTGGAAATAGGCTGTTGAATTTGAAGAAATATATTTTGATTAACTCTTTAGTGATGTATTCATTTAATTCTAATTTAAATGCATCAATTGAAATTAAAAAATGAAACTGATCTTTGGAGTGAATGGGATAATTTTTTATATTAGCACTAAATAGATCTTTACTTAAGTTGAAATCAAAGTTCCATTTGAGGTATATTGGAATGATTTTAGAAACTTGAAGATGATAAGGAATGTAGGATATTATGGAAGAAATTATGGAGGGTAGCTTCTTTAGAGACATTACTTGCTTATTTGATATTACTTTCAGAGATGATTCTGTTACACTTGCATTTGGCAATCTCATAGTTGGTTTCACTTTTGCCACTGCTGTAATAGGCTTAGTTATCTTCCACATCTTTTTTGTTTTTCTTCTGGCGATATTAGGATTGTCTTTGATTTTTCTTTGAAAATTTCTTCTATTGGAAAAGGCATCACTACTTTTTGCTTTAATTGTTCATATGTCTGGAATAGATAGTTGCATTCAGCTGGCAGCGATATCCCTGGATTGCTTCTTGAGGCAGGAAGTTTTGATGATTGACATTTGATTTTAGATTCCGTGGCTGTGCACATTGAGGAGATTTGAGATGAATTGACTAGTGAAGTTGTCATCATTGGGGAAATTTGAAAGGTATTTGCTTGAATGTAATTTCTGTCGTCGCAAGATATAAGTTCTCCAGAGGTATGAGATGTGTTGAAAGAAGAAATTTGCTGCTGAACTTCATTATGTCCTCGACCTGATTCTTGATCTAATATTTGGAGAGAATATTGTCCTAAGGCCTTTTCAGATACTCCACTTGAGTGTTCATTGATTTTCACTTTAGGATGCATCATTTTCTTTGTTTCAATCTTAGACTTCCTTATAATTCTTTTATGCAATACTTGAGAAGAATTGTAAGATATTAGTTTTGGGGTTTCGTCTATTATTTCAAACCTGTCTTTATTATTTTCTTTCATCGACAGAGATTTTGTTAATCCATTTTCCATAATACCTATTTGATAATTCTGCTTCATAACTTTATTGCTACTTTTCTGTCTTTTATTAAATTGATCTTCCTGATTCATTTTGAAGTTACACCCCAATTTAGTCTTCTGACAGTTATCACAGTCAGCAGAATTATAATCATTTGACGATATTGAAAATTGTAGTCTTTTTGAACGGCAAACACTGCATGGTTTACATTGCTTACGGGCATTAATGGTGGAGTTAAAAACTTGAAAGTTGAACATATAATGCAAGAGCTAAATAATCTTAATCTCTTTTCTGTCAATTAGTGAAAATATTCAATAATAGTTTCAATAAAGAAATGTGATTTGAAGTGCTTTCTTTTTTCCCTTTAAACTTCAAGGGGTTGAGAGCTTTCACCTCTAGATGACGTTCAAAAACATTCAACTACTACTTTTTAAATTATTTTCTAACCAATCGAAAGATTTTTAATTTAGTCTTCTAGATCTTGATTCTGGTTTCAAGGAGGCAAATAATTCAAGCACCCTGTGGCATTACATTACTCCTGATTGATTATATGAGCAAATATCCGTCTTCCAAAATTTTGAAAAAGATTTGGTGGTCATTGCATATGCTTTTGATAGTACAAAGTATGAAGGGGTAATATTTTTTCATGAAATATTTTATAGAAATTGTTCAAAAGTGTTATTATTCTTGAAAAGAGGAGCATTTTAATTTCTGATTATTGTTCATACTAGTATGTTGGTTTCACCACTTGGTATACCAATCTCAAAACAAACTATGATGCACATGAGGTGCAGCAACTACTGTGCAACTTTGAAAATCTTGCTCCCTAATTCGAATTCAAGT
The DNA here is from genome assembly GCA_030566905.1 of Chernovozyma aurita. NCBI lineage: Eukaryota > Fungi > Ascomycota > Pichiomycetes > Serinales > Debaryomycetaceae > Chernovozyma > Chernovozyma aurita. The sequence continues at coordinate 5,598 of JAKUBO010000197.1, forward strand.
TTGTTAAAGAATTTCGAAGAATAATGGCACAAGGAATATTTTGTTAAATTACAAAAGAGGGTGAAAAAGGAGAGCTTTGAAAATATACAGAATACAAATTACGCATACATTGAGATCATTTACTACACCCCTCCTTCCCCCTTTAACAGAATTTACACATGAACAATATTTCTATGTGGTGTGGGTTATAAGAATTGAATTTAGTTCGTGGCATAATAATCTTAATGACGGATACCATTTGGAACTTTCCGAAAGTTATTAAGAATCTGGAATTTGAAAAGTAGTTTGAAAAAAATCACATCAATGTCCTTGGATTTTATTTTATAAAGTCTTCTTCCATCTTTGTGATTACTTTTAATAATGCTTATGTAAGAAAGTTGTTCATATAATTTATAGCTTATGTGCATGAATAACAGAGAGCTGGCTTTTTTTCCTAATTTGGACAATTTGAAACTAAAGGAGCAACAAAGTGTAAAAATATAATTAATTCCCAATCTCAAGCAATACCGCGCAGAGATTTTCGATCGGGCACAGGCGATACGTGCATGAATAACAATATATTCACCACTTCCAAACCATTTAGAAACTATAAAATCTTTTAACCACAAATTCGTGTTAAATACCTACTTTAAATATCCTTGTTTTCATACCAAGGATATTAACCAAGACAATTGTATTGAAATCTCAAAAATATACACAAGAATTTTCGAGATTACAAATTTAACAAATTAACAAAAGATTATTGAATAACAAAAACAATTTAAGAATATTACAATTCATATTATGTTTCTGAAAATGAAATAGACCTTGAAAAAACTCCGAAGCACAGTAGCTTCAAGTCTGACAACTTCATTTATATTTTAAAAGAATTACACTTTATTTCTACTATTGAAAGTATAAAGTGGGCTGTAAAAAGGTTACAAGTTATTATGCATCAGGATAATTATTGAACATATGATTTTTAATTTCTTTTCGCAAACTAAAATGGGCAGCAATTTGTATGTTCTTCTGATCAAATCCAAAAAGGTTACAAGTTATTACGCATTTGTATAATTATTGAGCGCATGATCTTTAATTTCTTGTTCCAGATTTCCAAAGATTACTCTATATGAGCCACTTAACTCAAGTCATGCGTCAAATTTGTACATCTTGCATATACGAGTATCAAATATAATTAGCACAACTGAAAGTTTCAGATATTTAGAAACATCGCTAGTCCTCTGAACTTCTTATTGGATGATAAAGTGCACAATCAAACCGAAATAATTCATATTGCTTGAGACATACCACAATGCGATTATATTTTGGAATTGTGTAAGAATTGATGATGCTCATATAAAATAATTTTAAATGCAACATTATAGGGTTATAGGTTAGAAATTTTAAAAAAAATGCATATTATGCATGTATTCTGCAGTTAACTTTTGTTAAGAACTTCCTCACAGAAAGTTAACCATAATAGCTTGCTGTCATTTCATGAGTTCCTTTGCAAATATAAAAGAGCTATTTATTCTTCTAAAAATGGATTATATCTTCTACTTTTAACCAATGCCCCTCAAAATGAGAATCTTCAACTTACTTATTTTCTTTGCAGCAGCTTTTAAGGTGTTTTCAAAGGAAATTGAAGGAGGGTTAAATAAAATCGGCACTCCTACCACAGATATTACAGCTGGTTCTGATCAAATAGAACTAAATCGTCGAGGCTCGGTATCTTCAATACCAGGTGCTTGTTTACCTCAAGGTTCAGGCTCTCCGGGCTTTAATACTGTCTTTTATCCATACGGTTATTTAGATACAAGTGCTGGGTCATATACATATTTGGAATATGGATACAAGCAGAATGCCCCAACTGCTTATGCCTATGGAGTCACTTACATTAATTTTGAAGGTGAGGCAGGAACTATCCCCAATACAGTAGGCACAATGTACGGTCAATCAATTTATATTTCCAATTTTATGATGGAACTCACTGGTTATTTTTATGCACCTGAAACCGGCGATTACACAGTCCACCTACAAGTAGATGATATAGCACTTGTACGTATTGGAGATCCTCAGGCATTTCAATGTTGTAATACAAAAGTCTCTGCCAATGACGGAAATTATACATTATGGGCGGGTGAATATGTAGATACCGTCAACGGCAACAAAGATGGTATAAGTACTCAGATAATGCATTTTCTGGAAGGATATTATTATCCCATTCTGATTGTCTATGTACAAGAAGCAGCGAGATATGCGCTTATTTTTTCTATTACAACCCCAAGTGGAACAGTTATCACAGATTTCACCAACACTTTCTCCTACGAAAATTCAGACGAAGGCTGTCCTGCAATTACTACTATTACTACATCATGGACCGGAACAGATACTTCTACTACAACCATCACTCCCTCTAACTCTGTTGGAACTACCACTGTAGAAGTCTTGACTCCAATTTACATCACCACCGTCACGACTCCATGGACTGGAACTCATACTTCAACCACAACCGTCACTCCCACTAACTATAATGGTACTACCACTGTCGAAATTTTGACTCCAAGTCACATCACCACCATCACAACTCCATGGACTGGAACTGAAATTTCAACTACTACTATCACTCCAACTGATTCAACTGGAACTACCACTGTCGAAATCTTGACTCCAGGTCACATCACCACCATTACGACTCCATGGACCGGATCTGTTACTTCAACTACTACTATTACTCCAACTGTTTCAGATGGTACTACTACTGTCGAAATTTTGACTCCAAGTCACATCACCACTATTACGACTCCATGGTCTGGAACTGATACTTCAACCACAACCATCATTCCAACTGATTCAGCTGGAACTACTACTGTTGAGATCTTGACTCCAAGTCACATCACCACCGTTACTACTCCATGGACTGGAACTGTTACTTCAACTACTACTATTACCCCAACCGATTCAACTGGAACTACTACTGTTGAAGTGTTAACTCCAACTGGTGGAATCACAACTATTACTACTCCATGGACCAGAACTGTTACTTCAACTACTACTATTACTCCAACTACCTCTGGTGGTACTACTACTGTTGAAGTGTTGACTCCAACTGGTGGAATCACAACTATTACTTCTCCATGGACCGGAACTGATACTTCAACCACTACTATCACCCCAACTGTATCAGGTGGTACTACTACAGTTGAAATATTGACTCCAACTGGTGGAATCACTACTATTACTACTCCATGGACTGGAACTGTTACTTCAACTACTACTCTAACTCCAACTGTATCAGGTGGTACTACTACTGTCGAAATATTGACTCCAACTGGTGGAATCACTACTATTACTACTCCATGGACTGGAACTGTCACTTCAACTACTACTGTTACTCCAACTACCTCTGGTGGTACTACTACAGTTGAAGTATTAACTCCAACTACTCCTGGTATTACTACTATTACTACTCCATGGACCGGAACCGTCACTTCAACCACTACTATTACTCCATCAACTTCGGGTGGTACTACTACTGTTGAAGTATTGACTCCAACTGGAGGAATCACTACTATTACGACCCCATGGACTGGAACTGTTACTTCAACTACTACCGTCACTCCAACTGATTCAACTGGAACTACTGTTGAAATATTGACTCCAAGCCAAATCACCACTATTATGACTCCATGGACCGGAACTGTTACTTCAACTACCACCGTCACTCCATCAACACCAGGTGGTACTACTACTGTTGAAGTATTGACTCCAACTGGTGGAATCACTACTGCTATTACTACCCCATGGACCGGAACCGTCACTTCAACTACTACTATTACTCCATCGACATCAGGTGGTACTACTACTGTTGCAGTATTGACTCCAACTGGTGGAATCACTACTATTACTACTCCATGGACCGGAACTGTTACTTCAACTACTACTCTAACTCCAACTACCTCTGGTGGTACTACTACTGTTGAAGTATTGACTCCAACTACTCCTGGTATTACTACTATTACTACTCCATGGACCGGAACCGTGACTTCAACCACTACTGTTACTCCAACTACCTCTGGTGGTACTACTACTGTTGAAGTATTGACTCCAACCACCCCAGGTATTACTACCATTACTACTCCATGGACCGGAACTGTTACTTCAACTACTACTATTACTCCATCAACTTCGGGTGGTACTACTACTGTTGAAGTATTGACTCCAACTACTCCTGGTATTACTACTATTACTACTCCATGGACCGGAACCGTCACTTCAACCACTACTGTTTCTCCAACTACCTCTGGTGGTACTACTACTGTTGAAGTATTGACTCCAACCACCCCAGGTATTACTACTATTACTACTCCTTGGACTGGAACTGTCACTTCAACTACCACAGTCACTCCAACTGCTTCAGGTGGTACTACTACTGTTGAAGTGTTGACTCCAACTGGTGGAATCACAACTATTACTACTCCATGGACCGGAACTGATACTTCAACTACTACTCTAACTCCAACTACCTCTGATGGTACTACTACCGTTGAAGTATTGACTCCAACTACTCCTGGTATTACTACTATTACTACTCCATGGACCGGAACCGTCACTTCAACCACTACTATTACTCCATCAACTTCAGGTGGTACTAATACTGTTGAAGTATTGACTCCAACTGGTGGAATCACTACTGTTACTACTCCATGGACCGGAACTGTCACTTCAACTACTACTGTTACTCCAACTACCTCTGGTGGTACTACTACTGTTGAGGTATTGACTCCAACCACCCCAGGTATTACTACTATCACT
>JAKUBO010000198.1:0-10381 GCA_030566905.1 Chernovozyma aurita
GTAGTACCACCTGAAGTAGTTGGAGTGATAGTAGTAGTTGAAGTAACAGATCCGGTCCACGGAGTAGTGATAGTAGTGATATCAGGAGTAGTTGGAGTCAATATTTCAACAGTAGTAGTACCACCAGAGGTAGTTGGAGTAATAGTAGTGGTAGAAGTAACAGTACCAGTCCATAGAGTAGTAATAGTAGTGGTTCCACCAGTTGGAGTCAATACTTCAACAGTAGTAGCACCACCTGAAGTAGTTGGAGTAATTGTAGTGGTTGAAGTGTCAGTTCCGGTCCATGGAGTAGTAATAGTTGTCACACCTGGAGTAGTTGGAGTCAATGCTTCAACAGTAGTAGTACCACCTGATACAGTTGGGGTGATAGTAGTAGTTGAAGTAACAGTTCCAGTCCATGGAGTAGTAATAGTAGTGATTCCACCAGTTGGAGTTAATACTTCAACAGTAGTCGTGCCACCTGATGCAGTTGGAGTGATAGTAGTGGTAGAAGTATCAGTTCCAGTGCATGGAGTAGTGATGGTGGTGATATGACTTGGAGTCAACACTTCCACAGTAGTAGTACCACCAGATGTAGTTGGAGTAATGGTAGCAGTTGAAGTAACAGTTCCTGTCCATGGAGTAGTGACAGTTGTCACACCTGGAGTAGTTGGAGTCAACACTTCAACAGTAGTAGTTCCACCTGAAGTTGATGGAGTGATAGTAGTAGTTGAAGTAACAGCTCCGGTCCATGGAGTAGTAATAGTAGTGATTCCACCAGTTGGAGTCAATACTTCAACAGTAGTCGTGCCACCTGAAAGAGTTGGAGTAATGGTGATGGTTGAAGTAACAGTTCCAGTCCATGGAGTAGTAGTAGTGGTGATATGACTTGGAGTCAATACTTCAACAGTGGTAGTACCTTCAGAGTTAGTTGGAGCAATAGTAGTAGTTGAAGTAACAGTTCCGGTCCATGGAGTAGTAATAGTAGTGATATGACTTGGAGTCAACACTTCAATAGTAGTAGTTCCATCAGAGTTAGTTGGAGTAATAGTGGTGGTTGAAGTTTCAGTTCCAGTCCATAGAGTCGTAACGGTGGTTATGTGACTTGGAGTCAATATTTCAACAATGGTAGTTCCAATAGAGTTAGTTGGAGTGATGGTTGTAGTTGAAGTATCAGTTCCGGTCCATGCTGTAGTAATGGTAGTAATTGCAGGGCAGCCTTCATCTGAATTTTTAAAGGAGAATACATTTGTAAAATTTGTGATAACTGTTCCGCTTGGAGTATTTATATTAAGATCAAGCACATGTGGTCCCCCGGTGTTTAAGTACATGATCAGCATTGGATAATAATACCCCTTCAGAAAATGCAATGTAGTAGCATTTTGACCATTTATAAAAGTCAATGGATTTGTATATATAACTGTTAGGATTGAAAATAATGTATAGTTCCCGTCATTAGCTGACACATTTGTATTACAGCATTGGAATGCTTGAGGAGAACCAACACGGAGAAGTGCTACATCATCTACTTCCAAGTAAAGTGTGTAATCGCCTGTTTCAGTAGCATAAAAATAACCTGTGAGCTCCATTGAGAAATTGTATTCAAGGTAAAGAATTAATTCATTGTATATTTTGTCTTCCACCCCTGTGACTTCTTCAGCACGTGTAAAATTAAAATTAATGTTAGCGACACCATATGCATAGCCAATTATGCCATTCTCCTTGTACCCATATTCCATAAAACTTAAATTTGTGAATTGCAGACCCCCCAAAGGGTACTGATAAAAGACAGCATTAAATCCTGTAGAACGTGAGGTTTGTGGCAAACAACCAGCTGGTGAAGACACTGAATCCCGACGGATTAATTTAATTTGATCAAAATCAGCCGTGATATCAGTTGTAGGAGTACCAATTGTATTTAAACCTCCTTCGAGATTTTTTGAAAACACCTTAAAAGTTGTTGCAAAGAAAATAAGTAAGTAGAAGATTCTCATTTTGAGCGACTTTGGTTACAAGTTGAAGATATAATCCACTTTTAGGAGAATAAATAGCTCTTTTGTATTTGCAAAGAAACCCATGAAATGACAGCAAGCTATTATGGTTAACTTTCTATGATGGAGTTTTTAACAGATGTCAACTGCAGAATACATGCATAATGTGCTTTTTATTTAAAATTTCTAACCTATAACCCTATAATTTTGCATTACAAATTATTTTATATGAGCATTATCAATTCTTACGCAATTCCAAAAAATAATTGCATTGTGGTATGTTTCAAGCAATATGAATTATTTCGGTTTGATTGTGCACTTTATTATCCATTAAGAAGTTCAGAGGACTAGGGATATTTTCGAATTTTTGAAACTTTCAGTTATGTTAATTATATTTAATACTCGTATAAGTAAGATGTATATATTTGACAATCTGACTTGAGTAAATAGGCTCATATAGAGTAAGTATTGGAAATCTGCAAAAAGAAATTAAAAATCGTGCGTTCAATAATTATCTTAATGCGTAATAACTTGAAACCTTTTTGGATTTGATCAGAAGAACATGCAAATTACAGCCCACTTTAGTCTGCAAAAAGAAATTAAAAATCATATGTTCAATAATTATCCTAATGCATAACAACTTGGAACCTTTTTACAGCCTACTTTAGTTTTTCAGTAGTAGAAAGGAAGTGTAATTCCTTTAAAAAATAAATGAAGTTGTCACTCTTGAAGCTTCAATGCTTGGGAATTTTTTCAAGGTCTATCTCATTTTCAGAAACATAATATACAAAAAACATTCTTTGATTGCTTTTGTTATTCAATAGTCTTTTATTAATTTGTTAAATTTGTAATCTCGAAAATTCTTATGTATATTTTTGAGTTTTGAATACAATTGTCTTAATATTCTTGGTACAACAACAAGCATATTCAAAGTATTAAATGGTTTGAAAGTGGTGAATCTATTGTTATTCATGCACGTATCGCCTGTTCCCGATCGAAAATCTCTGTGCGGTATTGCTTGAGATTGGGAATTGATTATATTTTTACACTTTGTTGCTCCTTTAGTTTTAAATTGTCCAAAATAGGTAAATGAGTCAGCTTTCAGTGAATCATGCACATAAGCTATAAACTATATGCACAACTTTCTTACATAATCATTGTAAAAAAGTAATCACAAAGGTGGAAGGAGACATTATACAATAAAATCCGAGGACATTGATCTGATTTCTTTCAAACTACTTCAAACAATAATCAGAAATTGAAATGCTCCTCTTTTCAAGAATAACACCACTCTTGAACAATTTCTATAAAATATTTCATTAAAAATATTACCCCTTCATCCTTTGTACTATCAAAAGAATATGAAAGGACCACCAAATCTTATTCAAAGTTTTGGAAGACGGATATTTGCACTTGAAGCTACAGTGCTTGGGAATTCTTTCAAGGTCTATTTCATTTTCAGAAACATCTCATACATTGCAATATTCTTCAATTGTTTTTGTTATTCAATAATTGTTGCGTATTATTTCAGTTTGATCCTGCACTTTATTATCCATTAAAAAGTTGAGAGAGGTAACGATATTTTCAAATATTTGAAACTTTCAGTTGTGTTAATTATATTTGATACTCGTATATGTAAGATGCACACATTTGACACTTTGTCTTGAGTGAAATTGCTCATATAGAATAATTTTTGGAAATCTGGATCATGAAATTGAAAATCATATGTTCAATAATTATCCTAATGCAGAATAACTTGTAACCTTTTACAGCCCACTTTAGTTTTTCAATAGTAGAAAAAATGTGTGATTTTTTAAAAATACATTAAGTTGTCGCATTTCAAGCTGCAATGCTTGGGAATTATTTCAAGGTCTATTCAGAAACATCATATATATTGGAATATTCTTCAATTATTTTTGTTATTCAATAATCTTTTATTAATTTGTTAAATTTGTCATCTCGAAAATTCTTGAGTATATTTTTGAGATTTGAATACAATTGCCTTGGTTAATATCCTTGGTATGACAATAAGAATATTCACAGTACGTAATTAATACGAATTTGTGGTTAAAATATTTTCTAGTTTCTAAATGGCTTGAAAGTGGTGAATCTATTGTTATTCATACAAATATCGCCTGTTCCCAATAGAAAATCTTTGTGCGGTATTGCTTGAGATTAGGAATTAATTATATTTTTATATTTTGTTGCTCCTTTAGTTTCAAATTGTCCAAAATAGGAAAATAAGCCAGCTTTCTGTTATTCATGCACATAAACTATAAATTATATGCACAACTTTCTTACATCAGCATTATAAAAAGTAATCACAAAGATGGAAGAGGACTTTAAGAAATAAAATCCAAGGAACTTTAATCTGATTTTCTTGTGAATTAGTGGAAATATTCAACAATAGTTTCAGTAAAGAAATGTAATTTAAAGTGCTTTTTTTTCTTTCAAACTGAAGGGATTGGGTGCTTTCACATCTGGTTGACTTCCAATAACATGCAACCACTACTTTTTAAAGTATTTTCTAACCAATCGAAACATTCTTAATTAAGTCTTCTAGATCTTGATTCTAATTCCAATGGGGCAAATAATTTAAGCACTCTGTGGCCTTACATTACACCGGATTGATTATATGAGCAAATATTCGTCTTCCAAAATTTTGAATAAGATTTGGTGGTGGTTGCATATGCTTTTGATAGTACAAAGTATGAAGGGGTAATATTTTTAATGAAATATTTTATAGAAATTGTTCAAAAGTGGTACTATTCTTGAAAAGTGGAGAATTTTAATTTCTGATTATTGTTTGAACTGGTATCTTGGTTTCATCACTTGATATACCAATCTCAAAACAAGTTATGATACACATGAGGTTCAGCAACTACTGTACAACATAGAAAATCTTGCTCCCTAATTCGAATTCAAGTTTGCTAAAGAATTTCGAAGAATAATAGCACAAGGAATATTTTGATAAATTACAAGAGGGGGGTAAAAAAGGAGAGCTTTGAAAAGATACAGAAAATAAATTTCACATAGATTGAGATGCATATAATACACCCCACCTTCCCCCTTTAACAGAATTTACATATTAGCAATATTTTTATGTGGTGTGGGTTGTAAGAATTGAATTTAATTTGTGGCATAATAATCTTAAACGTTGATACCATTTGAAACTTTCCGAAAGTCATTAGGAATCTGGAATTTGAAAAGTAGTCTAAAAAAAGTTGGATTAAAGTTCCTTGGATTTTATTTCATATTGTCTTCTTCCATCTTTGTGATTACTTTTCATAATGCTTATGTAAAAAAGTTGTTCATATTTATAGCTTATGTGCATGAATAACAGAAAGCTGGCTTATTTTCCTAATTTGGACAATTTGAAACTAAAGGAGCAACAAAATGTAAAAATATACTTCTTTCTAAATTATTTTCTCATCAGTCGAAAGATTTTTAATTAAGTGATTCTGGTTCCAAAGGGTAAATAATTTAAACACTCTGAAGCATTACATTACACCGGATTGATTATTATGAGCAAATATCCGTCTTTCAAAGTTTTGAATAAGATTTGGTGGTCCTTGCATATGCTTTTGATACTACAAAGTATGAAGGGTAGTATTTTTTAATGAAATATTTTATAGTAATTGTTGAAAAGTGGTATTATTCTTGTAGAGAGGAGCATTTTAATTTCTGATCATTTTTCAAACCAGTATATTGGTTTCATCACTTGGTATATTAATCTCAAAACAAACTATGATACACATGAGGTGCAGCAGCTGAGATAATTATTGAACCTATAATTTTAAATTTCTTGCAGATTTCCAACAATCAATTACTCTAGATATGCCACTTCAATCAAGACAAAGTGTCAAATATGTGCATCTTACATATACGAGTATTACATATAATTAACACAACAGAAAGCTTCAAATATTTGAAAATATTACTAGTCCTCTGAACTTCTTAATGGATAATAAAATACACAATCAAACCAAAATACTACGCAACAATTATTGAATAACAAAAACAATTAAAGAATATTGCAATATATACGATGTTTCTGAAAATGAAATAGACCTTGGAAGAATTCCCAAGCATAGTAACTTCAAGGGCGTCAACTTCATTTATTGTTTGGAAACCCTCACACAATCTTTTCTACTATTGAAAGGCTAAAGTGGGCAGTAATATGCATGTTCTTCTGATCAAGTCCAAAAACGTCTCAAGTTATTACGCATTAAGATAATTATTGAACATATGATTTTCAACTTCTTGTTGCAGATTTCCAGTAGTCACTTTATATGAGCCACTTTACTCAAGTCAGAGTGTCAAATATGTACATCTTACATATACGAGTATCAAATACAATTAACACAACTGAAAGTTTCAAATATTTGTAAACATCGCTAGTCCTCTGAACTTCTTAATGGATGATAAAGTGCACAATCAAACCGAAATATTACGCAACAATTATGAATAACATAAACAATTGAAGAATATTGTAATGTGTAAGATGTTTCTGAAAATTAAATAGACATTAAAAAAATTTCCAAACATTGAAGCTTCAAGTCTTAAAGCTTCATTTACTATTTAACAAAATCACACATCCTTTCTACTACTGAAAAACTAAAGTGGGCTGTAAAAAGGTTCAAAGATATTATGCATTAGGATAATTATTGAACATACGATTTTTAATTTCTTTTTGCAAACTAAAATGGGCAGCAATTTGCATGTTCTTCTGATCAAATCCAAAAAGGTTTTAAGTTATTACGCATTAAGATAATTATTGAACGAATGATTCTTAATTTCTTGTTGCAGATTTCCAATAATCACTCTATATTAGCCACCTAACTTAATTCAGAGTGTCAAATATGTACATCTTACATATACGAGCATCAAATATAATTAACACAACTGTGAGTCTCATATATTTAAAAATATCGTTACCTCTTTCAACTTTTTAATGGATAATAAAGTGCACAATCAAAACGAAATAACTCATATTGCTTGAAACATACCACAATGCGATTATTTTTTGGAATTACGTAAGAATTGATGATCCTCATATAAAATAATTTGAAATGCAACATTATAGGGTTACAGATTGGAAATTTTAAATAAAATGGACATTACGCATGTATTCTGCAGTTGAATTTTGTTAAAAACTCCTTCACAGAAAGTTACCATAATAGCTTGCTGTCATTGCATGAGTTCCTTTGCAAATATAAAAGAACTATTTATTCTCCTAAAAGTGAATTTTATCTTCTACTTGTAACCAATTTCCCTCAAAATGAGAATCTTCTACTTACTTATTTTCTTTGCAGCAGCTTCTTTAAAGGTGTTTTCAAAGGAAATTGAAGTAAGATCAGATAAAATTGGAACTCCTACCATAAATCTTACAGCTGGTTCTGATCAAATAGAACTAAATCGTCGAGCTTCGGGATCTTCAACACCAGATGCTTGTTTACCTCAAAGCTCAGGCTCTCCGGGATTTAATGTTATCTTTTATGAATACTCTTGGAACAGTCTGCAATATTTTAATTTAAGTTTTATGGAATATGGGTACAAGGAGAATGACATAATTGGCTATGCATATGGTGTCACCAATGTTAACTTTTTTTTTAATTACGCAAGCGACTCTGTACCACTGACAGAAACATTATACAACCAATTTATTCTCCCTTACAGTCTTCACAATTTCTCAATGGAACTCACTGGTTATTTTTATGCTCCTGAAACAGGCGATTATACTATCTACATGCGAGTAGATGATGGTGCACTAGTTCGTGTTGGTTCTCCCCAGGCATTTCAATGCTGTAATACAACTGTATTTGCTAATGACGGGAACTATGCTTTATATTCAACAGGATATGGCACTGGTACAGCTTGGGTAGACGGTGTAACAACTAAGACCTTGCATTTTCTGGAAGGATATTATTATCCAATGCTGATTGTATACGTAAACGTAGGGGGTCGAAATTTGCTTAACTTTTATATTACTACTCCAAGTGGTGAAAATATCACAAACTTCACAAATACTTTTTCCTATCAAAATTCTAACGAAGGATGTCCTGCAATTACCACCATTACAGTTCCATGGACTGGCAGTGTTACATCTACAACTACTTTATCCATATCTACTGGATTAACTACTACTGTTGAAATATTGACTCCAAGTCACATAACCACTATTACTACTCCATGGACCGGATCTGATACTTCTACTACCACTGTCACTCCAACTGATTCAACTGGAACTACTACTGTTGAAATATTGACTCCAAGTCATATCACCACCATTACGACTCCATGGACTGGAACTGATACTTCAACCACAACCATTATTCCAACTAACTCTGAAGGTACTACCACCGTTGAAGTATTGACTCCAAGTCATATCACCACTATTACTGCATTATGGACAGGAACTGATACTTCAACTACTACTATTACTCCAACTGATTCAACTGGAACTACTACCGTGGAAGTGTTGACTCCAAGTCATATCACCACTATTACTACTGCATGGACCGGAACTGTCACTTCAACTACTACTATCTCCCCAACTGTATCAGGTGGTACTACTATTGTTGAAATATTGACTCCAACTGGTGGAATCACTACTATTACTACTCCATGGACCGGAACTGATACTTCAACTACCACCGTCACTCCAACTGATTCAGGTGGAACTACTACTGTTGAAGTGTTGACTCCAACTACTCCAGGTATTACTACTATTACTACCCCATGGACTGGAACTCAAACTTCTACTACTACTATCACTCCAACTACCTCTGGTGGAACTACTACTGTTGAAGTATTAACTCCAACTGGTGGAATCACTACTATTACTACGCCATGGACTGGAACTGTTACTTCAACAACTACCGTTACCCCAACTGTATCAGGTGGTACTACTACTGTTGAAGTATTGACTCCAACTGGTGGAATTACTACTATTACTACCCCATGGACCGGAACTGTTACTTCAACTACTACTATTACTCCTACAACATCAGGTGGAACTACTTCTGTTGAAGTGTTGACTCCAACTGGTGGAAACACTACTATTACTACTCCATGGACCGGAACTGTTACTTCAACCACAACCATTACCCCAACTGTATCAGGTGGTACTACTACTGTTGAAATATTGACTCCAACTACTCCTGGTATTACTACAATTACTACTACATGGACCGGAACTGTTACTTCAACCACAACCATTACTCCAACTACTTCAGGTGGCACTACTACTGTTGAAATATTGACTCCAAATACTCCTGGTATTACTACTATAACTACTCCATGGACCGGAACTGTCACTTCAACTACTACCATTACTCCAACTACCTCTGGTGTAACTACTACTATTGAAGTATTAACTCCAACAGGTGGAATCACTACTATCACCACTCCGTGGACCGGAACTGTTAGTTCAACTACAACGCTTACTCCAACTACCTCTGGTGGTACTACTACTGTTGAAATATTGACTCCAACTGGTGGTATTACTACTATTACTACTCCGTGGACCGGAACTGTTACTTCAACTACCACTATTTCTCCAACTGTATCAGGTGGTACTACTACTGTTGAAGTATTAACGCCAACCACTCCAGGTATTACTACTATTACTACCCCATGGACCGGAACTGTTACTTCAACTACTACCATTACTCCAACTACCTCTGGTGGTACTACTACTGTTGAAGTATTGACGCCAACTACTCCTGGTATTACTACTATTACCACTCCTTGGACCGGAACCGTTACTTCAACTACTACTATTACTCCATCAACATCAGGTGGTACTACTACTGTTGAAGTATTGACTCCAACCACTCCAGGTATTACTACAATTACTACTTCATGGACTGGAACTCAAACTTCAACTACCACCGTCACACCATCAACATCAGGTGGTACTACTACAGTTGAAGTATTGACTCCAACTGGTGGAATCACTACTATTACTACCCCATGGACCGGAACTGATACTTCAACTACTACTATCATTCCAACTGTTTCAGGTGGTACTACTACTGTTGAAATATTGACTCCAACTACTCCAGGTATTACTACTATTTCTACTCCATGGACCGGAACTGTTACTTCAACTATTACTATTACTCCTACGACATCAGGTGGTACTACTACTGTTGAAATATTGACTCCAACTGGTGGAATCACTACTATAACTACTCCATGGACTGGAACTGTCACTTCAACCACCACCATTACTCCAACTACTTCAGGTGGTACTACTACTGTTGAGGTATTGACTCCAACTGGTGGAATCACTACTATTACTACCCCATGGACTGGGACTGTCACTTCAACAACCACTATCACCCCAACTACCTCTGGTGGTATTACTACTGTTGAGGTATTGACTCCAACTACTCCAGGTGTGA
>JAKUBO010000199.1:0-10346 GCA_030566905.1 Chernovozyma aurita
ACAGATTTTGAACACCCTTCTAACACTAAAATTTACGATATTAGCCAAAAATAAAGTTTCTCTCAAGTACTAAGCAGATTTCTTACAGCATGAGAACTTTTTAGTTTTCATGTTATAAAAAATCACACATCATTTCTACCTACTAAAATAATAAAGTGGGTTGTAAAAAGGTTCCAAGTTATTATGCATTAGGATAATTATTGAACATATGATTTTTAATTTCTTTTTACAGACTAAAGTGAGCAGTAATTTGCATGTTCTTCTGATGAATCCAAAATGGTTACAAGTTATTACGCATTAAGATAACTATTGAACGTATGATTTTCAATTTCTTGTTACAGATTTTCAATAATTACTTTATATGAGCCACTTCATTTAAGTCAGAGTGTCAAATATGTACATCTTACATATACGAGTATCAAATATAATTAACACAACTGAGAGTTTCAAATACTTGAAAATATCGCTTCTTTTCTCAGCTTTTTAATGGATAATATAGTGCACAATCAAACCAAAATATTACGCAACAATTATTAAATAACAAAAACAATTGAAGAATATTAAAATATATATGATGTTTCTGAAAATGAAATAGACTGGGAATAATTTCCAAGCATAGTAGCTTTAAGGCTGACAACTTCATTTATTGTTCGAAAAATCCCACGCCAATCATTTCTACTATTTAAAGGCTAAAATGGGCAGTAATTTGCATGTTCTTGTAATCAAATCCAAAAAGTTTCGAGTTATTACGAGTTATTACGCATTAGGATAATTATTGAACGTATGATTTCTAATTTCTTTTTGCAGATTGTTAACCAAAATAAAATCTCTTTTAAGCACTTACCTAAAAGGCCTGATTTTTTACAATATAAAAATTTTTATTTTCTCGTTACATAATTTTTAATTTTTTTATGAAAAAGTGCACAAAAAGTCATGAAACCAGGTCGTGCCTTGACTAACTTTGGCTAATGCATCAAATTGTCCTCACGAATTTCAATAAGTTCTCAGATAAGACAAACTGAAATCGCTCGTTACAAATTTACTTTTTAACTTCTATATTGTTGAGAGTCTGTAAACATTCATTGCAAGCAGGAGCAGACTTATTTAGTATTTGGATTTCATTTCTACGTTTGCACATTTCCCTATACTTATCTAAATGTTGTTCTTTAGGATTTGCAAAAAAAGATCTGCAAAAGCAACACTGGATTGGGAAAACACAAGCACGAGTTTAGTTAACCACCACATATATGTGGATGAAGATGTCCATAAATCATAATTGAATAGTTTTAAATGTTCAACTAACATTGCTCTTCTTTCACCAAGAAGTCAAATCAAGCCTAATTCCATTGCCTTACTACTTAATTAATGAAAATATAGCTTTGTGATCTGGGTGAACTCTGAATACAAAAAAAATTAGAGGAAAGGTTTGAACCGAATTCTTTGCAAACATGTCAAATTGGCATTCCCTGTCTCTATTGAAATATGGACCCTGGATAGTTTGTACTTCTGCCAATAATTTCACTCCAACTTCTAAGCCACAACTTTGGGTATATCATGGTCAGCTTCTGGTCAGCTTCTGGTCTACCCTTCAAATAGGAAACAATTCTTGAATTTGAATCTAGCTACTTGTCAGTGCTGAGATTCCATTGCTTCAAGCTTCTTACTCTCGACGCATGATTATGCGAAAGAAATAATGTCTCTCAGCTTCTGATCTTTAAAGATAGCACATATAAAATTATTAAAACTATTATTATCTAATTGTCGATATATAAAGCCTTATCACAGCAAAATCTTCTTTATTTTTTCTTGTTGTAAAGTGGGTAGCTTGAAATAATTAAGACTTGCCACTGACGTTAATAACTTACTCACATACATTGAATTCTTAGCAAATTAAAAAAGTGGCGTGAAAATATAGCAAAGAGTAGAATATGTCGCCTCCTCATAATAAATTACAAGAAACTAGGTCGTATTCATTTCCAGAGGTGAAGTTATCAAATTGTATCAAAAAAGTTGCTAGTATATTTGACACTTCCGAGTAAAGAATCAGCCAATGGACTTGATCTGGGTAATTCATAGCATGTGTTTGATACACCCATACTCCCATAAATATCACCTGCACGTAGTTCTTGTATCAAATTTTGCGTTGTCAATTGCATTTTGTATTGCATTTCACTTGATTTGAATAGCTTGCTTTACAATAAATTAGACAGCACTAAATTAATAACACTTATAGTACGTACTTTTAAAGATTAAAGGTTGAGTGGCAATCGTTGCTTTTTGAAGGCATAGACAATTCTTAGATGACATCTTCTTATAGTACGAGTTAGCCCTTAATTGATTCCATCCATTCATACTTATCCGTTGATATGATACAATTATTTGAAGCAGATTCATTGTATGACTGATAGTGAACCTTCACTTTAGACAGAAAGTTGTAGCCAGAAATAGAAGTAGCTAGAATTAAAAGATATTTTTTGCATAGTTCCACTTATGATTTTTTATTTCTGTCTTTTCCTGTATTACAAGCTCTGATTGGCGCGCCTATATACAAGCAAAAAATACCTAACAGTGTGAAGATCAGACCATTAAAATTTTTTTTTTCAGAATGAGACTGTGTTCAAGTTAGCATGAAGAAAATATGCAAAATGGTTCGTAGACAAATTTTTTAGTACAATCAGCAATTTTAGGGTTCCAACGCCTTCATCAATAAGAAAAAAGTATAGGTATTAGATTAACACAATCAATTAGATAAAGAGTTTCAAAGATTACAATTGAAGACAAATCAGAATTTTACTTGAATAATGGACAAATTCATAATAAGATTTGGTGCAAAATCCTATTAATTTGTCCATTTCCATGGGGTATTTGTTACCGCTTACCATCTTAATGGTTAATATAAAATATTCAAGCGCTCTACATAGCTTGTAATGTGTTCTAATTGTAAGATAGATTTCAGACAAAATAATAATTTTGATTTAGTCATTCGAGAATATTTAGGGACCCTCCGTAAGCGGATTATTTTTGTTTTTCAGATTTTATGCAGACATCCTAAATTATAATATTTACGATATCGTTACCGATATATGTCTAACGTCGAAATTTATAGTTAACATCGGATTACAGCTTGCAACTCTGGTTCTAGAAACTATGATGAATAATACAAGTGAACATACTTCTGGATTAGAACTTATCTTCTCAAAATTCGATTTGATGCTTTGGATGCATAAGATCAATGTTTGAGCTTTAAAGTTGGCCGTGAAGCATATTTGACCCTATAGCACTGAGTTGCTGTGTTCAGCAATAAAGAATTTATTTTGTAGACGTAAGCTTAGCATGCCTTATATCAGTTGTCAAAATTGATAACACAATGGCATTATACTTAAGTGATAGTGTCTGCTCAATCTGCTGTTATTGCAATTGCGCCTCAAGTATTCAGTTCCAAACATATTTATTTTATCGTATATTCACCTGTGGTATTTGAGTTTCCAAATTTAGACGAAGTGGCGCATGCTTTATGCCTGGAAATTTACTCATTTGAAATACTGACTTATATGTAGAATTTGAGGCACATTCTAGACTTTTAAACTCCATGGCATTAGTTTAAAAAATATTACCTTGAAGTAGGAATACGAAATTTAAGACTTTCAATCGAATGTCATAAACCATTCTGCTTTGCTTTCAAATTGCATTTTAAATAAAACCTAATATATTCTTAATGCAAATTGGTTCAAATCAAGATAAATGAATACATCATAAACCAATGCATATAAGTAATTATAGTTTACTATAGACTACGATTTTTTGCTGCCTAATATAATTGAAGCTTGGGAATGATGGTTCACGGGCTTTCTAATTTGCAAAGTACGGGAGCTTTTATTGGAAGATCTAACATTATTATGGTGAAATGCATGGACAAAGTGTATCACCTTTTTATTATTGAGCTGTCCATTAATACCTCAACGAGTTAAGTGTGTCGAAAGATGCTTGAACTCAAAATAGGAGGCAATTTCAAGAACTTCATTGTCAAATAGTGTAATAAGCAATGTATCGTCATTGAATTTGTTGTCATAATTCAATATTATGTCCATACTTATATGTCTGAGTATTTAACAGTTAAGCGTTATGATTCAGATACTTAGAAAGTTGATACAAATCAAATTTCCTATAAATATGAAGAAATAGAGTAAAATTCTGACGATTTATTTTACTGATATTGTTGTTGAATAATATTATAAACTCCGGGGTCTGACCTGAAAATAGAGCGTTCTGAAGTTTTGTTTCATCATATTTTATAAAGCTATGCCTCTGTATTATTCATAAGTGATTTTCAGTTTCCAGATACAATGCAAATCCTCTATTTATATAATCAATTCTAGGTAGTTAAGGCCATAAAAATATAACTAAGAAATATTTGCTGTATCTCGTAAAAAATATATATTGTTATGATTGATCGTGATATTTTTAAATTTTTCCCTAAATATCCAGTTAGTAAATAAATAAATACATGACAAGTAAGATACACTCACAAACCTAAAAAAATGAGAACATTTACTTTGAAGAATCTAGTTATGTACTCATGTTCCTAGGTTAAAACCTTCAACTTTGATTTTTAAACTCCAACATATCTAAATAAATTTCGCTGAAAAAATGGTAGCATGAATCAAAGCAAGTCATCTACTGTTCAAAAAAGAGAGTTTGAAAGCAGAAAACTTATTCGTATAATTGAAAAAAAGCTTGAAATCGGCCTCCACTTGTGGTATCGATCGAGGACCACTTATTTGGTTCCCAATTTAGATTTACTTCTCATCAATTACGGCGGTCTATTCTCCTGCATCTTGAACGAAATGATTTCGCAACCGCAGAATTCTGCATACCGAGAAAATCCTAACCAGAGCTCAATACAGTAAGAAACGTCTGCACAATCTCTCAGATATTTACAACAAATATATTAAGATGATTATCAGAACTAATCTCCATGCTAGATCTACTCAACAATCGACCAGACCTAGAAAAAGACATCAGCAACAGTCCACCATGGATTAATTCTTTAAACGAAGGAAGCATCTAATAAGATATCGACAAACGTTACCCACAAGAACCACTTTAAGTAATCGTTAATTTTCTAGCCATCTTTATTCCGAGATAAACGCAACATAAAGATAGTCTGACACTACCTTTCCCATTATATTTCCCACTGGCTCGGTACTCATACTGGGCCACCCGTACACCAGTACCGCAATCACACGGTACCTAATTGTTTTGAGAAAATAAAACTCAAGGCAACTAACTAAAATAAATCATTCTGAGTAATGTTGCAAATTATTGAGAAGAGGTAGTGTACTGTTCATATTCTAAATCGTCACCACGTGATAAGTTTTCATTCGAAATCTTTTCCATTGTTAAGTACATGTTAAAACCACCAACAAAGCAATAACACTGACGAGTAAACCGCGAAAGAACAATAGCCTTCTCTGTTATTGTTTCGACGGTAACAAACTCCATCTCCAGCAGTATCTCTAAATAAGTTACAATATAATATTTTTGTGTGTATATATTCCTTTTAAGAGAAAATAGTCTATGAAAGGATTAGTCTATTAAACCAAAGTAAAGGCTCTGTACTATCAACATAAATATAGTAATTCATACTCAAAACTGTCTGAGAAAACAAAACTCTACGTAATCTAGCACATTACCCTGAAAAGTAGTGTACCGTTCATATTCCTGAACAACGATCTGAAAAACTTTCCAGTACGAAATAAGTTAAATACATGCTAAAACCACCAAAGAGCAATAACACTGACGAGTACACAGCAAAAGAATAGTAACTTTCTTTGTTATTGTTCTTCCATCAAACAAACTCCCTCCATTTTTCAAAAGTATTCTTAGATAGGCTACAACATGATATTTTGTTTTGTATAACTCCCTTAACACTTGTTTTAGAAGATAGTTTCTGAAAGGATTAGATTATCAAAAACCAAATTAGAGGCTCTGTACTATAAGCAAAATATCATAATTCATTCTCCCATGCATGTCTGTCTAATCCTTGATTACACGATCTATACTTTTCTAACTTATCAAAAATTGAGTTAATTGTGTTTGTTTTCATATACTAATTAAATATCACCTTAAAATTTTTAATATATCTAATAACTATTTTGAAAAATCTCCATTAGAAGGATTCAGATATAGCTCTTCTATCTTCGCAAAATATTGCAACATCTCTCAGATCTAAATAGAGTCACGTGACTTTGTTTTGTATTTAAAATTCAGACACCTACTATGAGATAAAACATAATAGTTTGGTTGCCTATGATGACATTACTGCTTCCTAAATAGATTTCGGTAGATTATTCTATTTTATAATAATGTATTAGTCAAAGATATTTTAAATTTTATATGTATGTATAAATATTGTATTTTTTTAAAGTAAAATTTGGTATGCTTTGCAAAAGCCCTGCAAATATATATGTTAACGAGTAAATTTTGATTAAAAGTAACAATAATAAAGTCATATAATTACGATCAAAAATAACAATAATAAAGTCTTACAATTTTGACATAGTTAAACATTTTACTTATGGAAGATCTGTTGGCTTCTCAAAGGTCCCTAGATTGGTGGAAAGTTTAGCAACCATTCAAACTGAAAGGAAAATAAGTACTGAGATATAGAAGTAGTGGATATAATTCTCACCCACATACTTTGAAATTGATGGAAAATGAAAGTGTACTGCACATTAGAATTAGTAATTCGCATGGCTATTTATCAAAATGCTAAGGGGAAGATATCTAGAAAGATTGCAGTGGAAACAGAGCCATTCATGAAAGAGAGATCTAAAAAGACATCATAACAGAATTTCATAACAAAAATAAAGTCATAAGAATATGAAACTTTAGTTTGGAGTGTTCTGCAATTATTTGGTCAAGAAATACTGAGTTTTCACCAATATTCAAGACGTGATATATTGACTTTTCCTGCCATATATAAATTATACTGGATAGGGGAGTTTGAGAGAAACATTAGATACTTAAATAGTTAGTCAAACCTATTCTCAGCCATAGAAGGTATAAATTTAAGTATATATTCCTTTTAACAATAGTAAGAGAAAATAGTCTACAAAAGGATTAGTCTATTATACCCAAAAAAAAACCTTGTTCTATCAACATAAATATAGTAATTCATACTCCCATGCTCCCATACTCCAATACTAAGTAATTTTCTTTCTGGGTTGTCGTGCGATTTTGAATGAATGAAAAGTGAAACCGTAAAACCTAACCTGACTATGTTTCATGTTCTAAAATATTAATAGATAAGAAAATATTGAAAATTATTATAAAGTCAAATGACTTCCCAGTACAAAATTGGGAAAAGTTGTGTGAATTTTGTAGGAAAATTTTGGAAGCAATAATTAACGCACTTCGGAATTTCAAAATTCAGTTTCAGTTTCAAGTTTATATATATAATCAACATTAAAAAGAGTAAATTACAAAAGTAAGATACAAATGGTACATATCAAGCAACACAAAATTTAATCCTGTTGCTCTCACAGTAACATTGATACTATTGGTCGTTGTTTCCAATCCTGGGGGTATAAGTTGCACAAAATCAAGAGGAGAATTAGAAGACTGTTTAAAGAAACAACGATTGCAGGATGACATGAGTCTTGAAACCTCATAGAGTGCTAATATTAGAACAGCCAATAACACTCAAGGGTCTATTAATATTGATAAAGAAATGAGGTACATTAAATTAGATATATACTGTAACATTAGTGATACGTAATTGCAGACTTAGATTAACATTACGAAGTGTAAAGAATGCTTCTGAGTATCATTCTTGGTTGGTGCGATCATACTTGCGACTGCTGCTGCAATAGTGCCATTTTGGGCACCGGTTTTTTTTAGTATGCGAATTGAGAAAATGAATGATAATGGTAGTCCTCTTGGCCACCGACGCATTCAGCATTGCTGATATATTTGTCTTGGTCTCAACAAGTAAGCGGTATTAGGTACTGATGTTACAGGTCAGGGAGTGTCATAGCTATGGCGAGCATGGGAAACCACACATTTACAACGTCAGATAGTGGTAACCTCAATGCAAGGCTTTAAGATATAACAGATTAGAACAATGCCGAGTTTGCACCTAGCAAAAAAAATACCTAAGTGGGTTTGAGAAGAGATTGTGTTGCTATCAAGTTGATGGGACCAGTTTCAATTATGATGTATTGCCGGAATCGAACACGTTGAACTAAGCAGAAGGATGAGGTGTTGATAATGATACAAAGGCTGACTTTGGAGTTAACGGAGGTCGAGATATATAGAATTACTGTATGTGTATCGATTGATATTACACACAATTATAATTACATGGAGGGTAATGTGGGGATGACTGGTGAATGTATTTCAGTACAGATGTTGACACCCATACACCCAGACTCATTAACTTTCATAAGGTAAAACTCTTCAAAAATTATAAGGTACAATCATGAACGAAGTATCTTGACCCCTTTCCTTTTTGCATTAAAACTTATATCATCTTGTTCAAAATTTTAACCCTTACTATTTATGTGGAACAGTTTAAATACATCCAGATTCATAATTTTTTACTTCAGAAAATTATAAATTGAAAATTCTCAAAAATTCTCTCAATATTATATTTGAATATAAAATTAATTGATACCCAGAATACCTTATATATAGGAAATTGAACTTAAAGATGTATCTGTAATAGACCATAAATATATTTGGAATTTGATATTACTTCATTATAAGATTTGATGAGAGCCAGTAACATGTGCTTTTAAATATCTTGATTTAAATACTTTCACATGTTGAGTTGAAAATGGTGCAACTTAGTATTTAAAGTAAGCTTCGTCTAGTTTTGAAAAGCTGAAAAGAGTTTATTGATAAATATAACAAACTGAAAAAAAGAAACTAACAAATAAGGTCAAAAGCAATGTAAAGAGAACAAAACAAAAAATTAGATATCAAAATTTGAAAATAGTAGACACAAAGTGTGTGCTAATGAATATTTGAGCGGATTAAACGAAAAAAGACATTGCAATCTAAATAAGGTTGAGTAACAGCTTTTGCTATAATCTGCTCTATTTTTTATTTTTCACTTTGTGATTTCGATTTGTTCTATTAATTAAAATTTTACCACAGCAAATAAGTATTAAAGTATTCACGCTTCCACAATCAAATGTCCATAATTGCCATTATGAAAATCTCATTTAGTTTTCAGCATCTAAATTCTTTTAAAAATTAGGAGAATCGAAAATGTGCTTTAAAATGAACAATTCTACAAATGTCAAAAAAATCCTTAATCTTGGCAGAAATCCCTTCCTCACAATATTGTTAAATCCATGGAGTCTATTATCCAAAGTGCAAAAAATTTCTTTACTAGAAACAACACAAAAACCAACAAGTATATAATCAGAATATAAACCATCTATAAATATAACGGTCGTACTTGCCATCAACTATATAGGTTGAAACAAGAGTAATGCTTTGCTATGTGTATTTAATAGGATGTATCCAATCTAAAGCATGTTGGTGGTCCGCGACTTCCGAATCAATGGTGAGTTTTATTTCTCTACAACTTTCAGGAAACTCAGTTTTATTTGGCCCTTCTGTTTGCACTATGACATATTATCCAACCGAATGCCACTCCTTGCTAAAAATATCTCAAGAAGGTCTTTGAATATTTCTACTGGCTATTTTTTCTTCTCCCAGAATGGGGATCTTCTATCAGCTGCTTTTTCTTGCAATCTATTTTCTCCCAAGAGGTTACAATCAGATTTAAAATTTGTCACCCGATTGAATAAAAAAAATCGGGAATCGTCATAATTTCACACAATATTATATACAGGACTCGATATATTTTACTATGTAGTTGCAGTTGATACGTACACTTCGAAATATGTTATTGAACGTAATAATATTTAAAATACGTAATATAAGCATTAGGATATTTCGATGGTTCTAAAATACTTTCAATTGCTGACATGAGAATGTTGTAGCTAAGGCAGCATTTGATGCAAATTGCGTATATGGTACAAATAGTTTTAAAAAATGTAAATAGTGAATTAAAAATATAACAAAACGAAAAAAGAGACTCAGCCTTGAGATCAAAAGCAAACGGATATAAGAAATATAGAATAAAATTAGGATACAAATAATATTATAAAGAAAATAAGAAAATTGAAAATAAAACAAAAAATCAGATATCAAAAATTGAAAATCGTAGACACAAAGTGTGTGCCTATGAGTATTTGAGGAGATTAAACGAAAAAAGACATTGCAATCCAAATAAGGGAAGTGAAGGCTGCTTTGTGGATGGAACCTGA
>JAKUBO010000200.1:0-10281 GCA_030566905.1 Chernovozyma aurita
ACAGAGAAAATAAAACTCCACGTAATCTAGCACCCTGAAAAGTAGTGTACCGTTCATATTCCTAAACAAAGATCTAAAAAGCTTTCCAATACGAAATAAGTTAAATACATGGTAAAAGCTCCAAAGAGCAATAACACAGACGAGTAAACTGCAAAAGAATAGTAACTTTCCATGTTATTGTTTTTCCATCAAACAAGCTCCCCCCATTTTTCAAAAGTATTCTTAAATAGGCTAAAACATAATATTTTGTTTTGCATAACTCCCTTAACCCTGGTTTTAGAAGATAGTTTCTGTAAGGATTAAATTATCAAAACCCAAATTAGAGCCTCTGAACTATAAGCAAAATATCATAATTCATACTCTCATGCATGTCTGTCTAATCCTTGATTACTCGATTTATACTTTTCTAACTTATTGAAAACTGTGTTATTGTGTTTGTTTTCATATGACTAATTAAAGACCACCTTAAAATTTTTAATATATCTAATAACTAGTTTGAAAAATCTCCACTAGAAGGATTCTGATATAGTACTTCCATCTTCGCAAAATATTGCAACATCTCTTTGATCTAAATAGTGTCACGTGACATTGTTTTTGAATTTAAAATCCAGACACCTACTATGAGATAAAACATAATAGTCTGGTTGCCTATGATGACATTACTGCTTCCTAAATAGATTTCGGCAAATTATTCTATTTGATAATAATGTATTAGCCAAATATATTCTAAATTTATATGTATATATAATTCGTTTTGTTTTTTGAAGTAAATTTTAATATGCTTTGCGAAAACCTGCAAATATATATATTGACAAGTATAATTTGATGAAGAGTAACAATAATAAAGTCATATAATTTTGATCAAAAATAACAATAATAAAGTCATACAATTTTGAAATAGTTAAACATATACATAGTATCCAATAAAAATTTTACTTATGGGAGAACTGCTGGCTTCTCAAAGGTGCTTAGATTGGTGGAAAGTTTAGGAACCATTCAAACTGAAAGGAAAATAAGTACTGAGATATGGAAGTAGTGTATATAATTCTCACCCATATATTTTGAAATTGATGGAAAATGTAAGCGTACTGCACATTAAAATTAGTAATTCGCATGGCTGCTTATCAAAATGCTAAAGGAAGATATCTAGAAAGATTGAAGTGGAAATAGAGCCATTCATGAAAGAGAGATCTGAAAAGATATTATAACAGAATTTCATAAAAAAAATAGAGCCATAAGAATATGAAGCATTAGTTTGGAGAGTTCTGCCATTATTTGGTCAAGAAATATCGAGTTTTTAGCAATATTCAACACGTGATATATTGACTTTTCCTGCCATATATAAATTATACTGCATAGGGGAGTTTGAGGGCAATATTAGACACTTAAATAGTTAGCCAAACCTATTTTCAGCCATAGAAGGTATAAATTTAGGTATATCTTCCTTTTAACAGTAGTAAGAGAAAATAGTCTATCAAAGGATTAGTCTATTAAACCCAAAATAAGGATCCTGTACTATCAGCATAAATATAGTAGTTCATATTCCTATGCTCCTATTCTCCCATACTAAGTAATTTTCTTTCTGGGTTGTCATGCGATTCTGAATGAATGAAAAGCGACACCGTAAAACTTAACATGACTATGTTTCATGTGCTACAATATTAATAGATAAGAAAATAATGAATATTATTATAAAGTCAAATGACTTCCCAGTACAAAATGGGGAAAAGTTGTAGGAATTTTGCAGGAAAATTTTGGAAGCATTAATTAACGCACTTCTGAATTTCAAAATTCAGTTTCAGTTTCAAGTTCATATATACAATCAACATTACAAAAAGTAAATTACAAAACTAAGATACAAATGGTACACATCGAGCAACACAAAATTTAATCCTGTTGTTCTTACAGCAACATTGAAACTATTGGTTGTAGGTTCCAATCCTGGGGTTATAAGTTGAACCAAACTAAGAGGAGAATTAGAAGACTGTTTAAAGAAACAATGATTGCGGGATGACATGAGTCTTGAAATCTCATCCAATGCTAATCTTGCAACAGCCAATAACACAAGGGTCTATTAATATTGATAAAGAAACAAGGTACATTAAATTAGATATATACTGTAACATTAGTGGTACGCAATTGCAGACTTAGATTAACATTACGAAGCTTAAAGAATATTTCTGGGTATCATTGTTGGTTGACGCGATCATTCCTGCAACTGCTGCTACAATAGGGTCATTTTGAGCACCAGTTTTTCGTAGTATGCGAATTGAGAAAATGAATGATAATGGTAGTCCACTTGACCGCAACGCATTCAGCATAGCAGGTATTTTTGTCTTGGTCGCAACAAGTAAACGGTATTACAATAAAATATCTTCTGTGAATGGTAAATATGTTAGGACTGATAGAGCAGGTAATTGCTTACATTATTTGGATACTGTGAGCACACTAGGCCAAGATTTCTATTATAAGTTGAAAAGTTTTAGATCATCTTGCTTTCACAATAAAGGTACTGAAGCTACACGTCAGGTTAGTTAGTGTCATATCTATTACGAGAATAGGAAACCACACATTTGCAACTTCAGATAGCGGTAATCTCAATACAAGGCTTTATGATATAACAGATTAGAACAGTGCTAAGTTTCCACCTAGCAAAAAGATACATAAGTGGGTTTGAGAACAGATTGTGTTACTATCAAGTTAATGAGACCAGTTTCAATTATGATGTACAGCCGGAATCGAACAGGCCGAACTAAGCAGAAGGATCATATATTGATAATGATGTAAATGCTGACTTTGGAGCTAACGGAGGTTGAAATACATAGAATTAATGTATGTGTATTGATTGATATTGCAGGCAGATATAATTACATGGAGGGTAATGTGGGGATGACTGGTGATCGTATTTTAGTTCAGAAGTTGGTATTGACGATTACACCCATACACCCAGACTCATTATTTTCAGTAAGGTAAAACTCCGCAAAAATTACAAGGTACAATCATGAACGGAGTATCCCAACCATACTTCTTTCCGTTCATCATTGAAACTTATCATCTTGTTCGAAATTTTAACCCTTACTATTTTATGCGGAACAGTTTAAATACATCCAGATTCATAATTTGTTTCTCCAGAAAAATATAAATTGAAAATTCTCAAAAATTCTAACAATATTATATTTGAATATGAAATTAAATTAATGATACTCAGGATATCTTATATACAGGAACAGGAACTTTAAGATGTATCTATAATAAACCATAAATATATTTGGAATTTGATATTACTTCATTATAAGATTTGTTAGAACCAGTAACATGTGCTTTTAACCCAAAAATGGAAACAAAATGACTTTCAAAGGGGAGCTTACGAAATTAATATTATTTAAAGGGTATTCAAAATTTGCTCAATCACTCTTACGGTGCACACGTGTGAAGTTATTTATTGATGTGCTAATTTGAAAGAGGTGCAAAATGCTTAGCAATTTCTTTAGTTTTTGCTATTTACTTAAAAAAAATATTAAACATATTCTGATGCTTTATTCCTTTGCAATTGAATGGGGTCATATTATGCGAGTTTGGTGTTCATTTACAAAGAAAAAGATGTGAAAGACAAACATATCTATAAAACCAAAATATGGGGTTTCATAAAACTATAGAGGAATGAGTGTTTAATATACAAGCTTATGATATGAAATAAAAATAGTTATGACGTAAAACAAATAGTCGTCAACTATGCACAATGAAGCTCTTCCAAAAGATTAAATTAATGTAGTATAGACTTCTGTCTACTTTATTGCCATTCACACAAATGGTTGCATGTGTAATGCCCTTTTAACCTATTTAATCCCAGGAAGATAAAGTATTATTCAATATACATTTTATACAGAACTCAGAATATTTTACTATGTAGTTGCAGTTGATACACAAACTTCGAAATATGATATTGCTTCGTTAAAATATCTAAAAATGCGTAATATAAGCAATTGAATATTTCCATGCTTACAAAATACTTTCAAATGCTGACGTGAGAATGTTGTAGGTAAGACAGCATTTGATGCAAATTGCGTGCATGGTACAAATAGTTTAAAAAATGTAAATGGTGAATTAAAAATATAACAAAACGAAAAATGAGACTCACCCATGAGGTCAAAAACAAACGTATATAAGAAATATAGAATAAAATTAGAATACAAATAATAGTATAAAGAAAATAAGAAAATTGAAAATAAAGAAAAAATCAGATATCAAAAATTGAAAATCGTAGACACAAAGTGTGTGGCTATGAATATTTGAGGAGATTAAACGAAAAAAGACATTGCAATCCAAATAAGGGAAGTGAAGGCTGGTTTGTGGATAGAACCTGAAGCTTCTCCCGAATACTCAGATATTGATATTGATGGGACATAACTGCTCGAAGAACCAGATTGATTACCGCTAGAGGAACCAGAACCACTAGAAGAACCAGAGCCACTGGAGGAACCAGATTGATTCTCACTAGAAGAACCAGAGCCATTAGAAGAACCAGATTGATTTCCACTAGAAGAACCAGAGCCATTAGAGGAACCAGATTGATTTCCACTAGAAGAACCAGAGCCATTAGAGGAACCAGATTGATTCCCACTAGAAGAATCAGAGCCATTAGAAGAACCAGATTGATTACCACTTGAGGCACCTGAGCCACTAGAAGAACCAGATTGATTTCCACTAGAAGAACCAGAGCCATTAGAAGAACCAGATTGATTACCACTTGAGGAACCAGAGCCACTAGAAGAACCAGAGCCATTAGAAGAACCAGATTGATTACCACTTGAAGAACCAGAGACAGTAGAAGAATCAGATTGATTACCGCTTGAGAAACCAGAACCACTAGAAGAACCAGATTGATTACCGCTTGGAAATGGGCAATATGTAGTGTATGATGTGTAATCACTAGTAATTACTACGTAACCGGTCGAAATTGGTATTTTTGTACAAATTCCATGGGAACACGAAGTAACCGTCAAAACAGTTGTACGAACATCTGTTCTTATTAAAGAACCACTTGGGATCAACACTTCAACAGTAGTAGTACCACCTGATACAGTTGGAGTAATAGTAATAGTTGAAGTGACAGTTCCGGTCCATGGAGTCGTAATAGTAGTAATACCTGGAGTAGTTGGAGTCAATACCTCAACAGTAGTTATTCCACCTGATGTTGATGGAGTAATAGTAATAGTTGAAGTAACAGTTCCAGTCCATGGAGTAGTGACAGTTGTCACACCTGGAGTAGTTGGAGTCAACACCTCAACAGTAGTAGTACCACCTGAAGTTGATGGGGTTAGAGTAGTAGTTGAAGTGACAGTTCCAGTCCATGGAGTAGTAATAGTAGTGATTCCACCAGTTGGAGTCAACACTTCAACAGTAGTAGTACCACCAGATGTTGATGGAATAATAATAATTGTTGAAGTGACAGTTCCAGTCCATGGGGTAGTAATAGTAGTCACACCTGGAGTAGTTGGAGTTAATACCTCAACAGTAGTTATTCCACCAGATGTTGATGGAGTAATAGTAATAGTTGAAGTAACAGTTCCAGTCCATGGAGTAGTGACAGTTGTCACACCTGGAGTAGTTGGAGTCAACACCTCAACAGTAGTTATTCCACCTGATGTTGTTGGAGTAATGGTGGTGGTTGAAGTAACAGTTCCAGTCCATGGAGTAGTAATAGTAGTAATACCTGGAGTGGTTGGAGTTAATACTTCAACAGTAGTAGTACCCCCAGAAACAGTCGGGGTGATAGTAGTGGTAGAAGTTTGAGTTCCGGTCCAAGGAGTGGTGATAGTTGTCTCACCAGGAGTAGTTGGAGTCAACACTTCTACAGTAGTAATACCACCTGAGGTTGATGGAGTAATAGTAGTAGTTGAAGTAACAGTTCCAGTCCATGTGGTAGTAATAGTAGTCACACCAGGAGTGGTTGGAGTCAATACCTCAACAGTAGTTATTCCACCAGATGTTGATGGAGTAATGGTAATAGTTGAAGTGACAGTTCCGGTCCATGGAGTAGTAATAGTAGTGATTCCACCAGTTGGAGTTAATACTTCAATAGTAGTAGTTCCACCAGAGGTAGTTGGAGTAATAGTAGTAGTTGAAGTAACAGTTCCGCTCCACGAAGTAGTAATAGTAGTAATAGCTGGAGTCAACACCTCAACAGTAGTTATTCCACCTGATGTTGATGGAGTAATGGTAATAGTTGATGTGACAGTTCCAGTCCATGGAGTAGTGACAGTTGTCACACCTGGAGTGGTTGGAGTTAATACTTCCACAGTTGTAGTACCACCTGAAGTTGATGGAGTAATAGTAATAGTTGAAGTAACAGTTCCAGTCCATGGAGTAGTGATAGTAGTAACACCTGGGGTGGTTGGGGTCAACACTTCAACAGTAGTAGTACCACCTGAGGTTGTTGGAGTAACGGTGGTAGTTGAAGTTACAGTTCCAGTCCATGGAGTAGTAAAAGTGGTAATACCTGGAGTGGTTGGAGTCAATATTTCAACAGTAGTAGTACCACCTGATACCGTTGGGGTGATAGTACTAGTTGAAGTATCAGTTCCAGTCCATGGAGTAGTGATAGTTGTCACACCTGGAGTGGTTGGAGTCAATACTTCAACAGTAGTAGTACCACCTGATGTTGATGGAGTAATAGTAGTGGTTGAAGAGACGGTTCCTGTCCATGGAGTAGTAATAGTTGTCACACCTGGAGTAGTTGGAGTCAACACCTCAACAGTAGTTATTCCACTTGATGTTGATGGAGTAATAGTAATAGTTGAAGAAACAGTTCCAGTCCATGGAGTAGTAATAGTAGTGATTCCACCAGTTGGAGTCAATACTTCAACTGTAGTTATTCCACCTGATGTTGATGGAGTAATAGTAATAGTTGAAGTAACAGTTCCGGTCCATGGAGTAGTGATAGTTGTCACACTTGGAGTAGTTGGAGTCAATACTTCAACAGTAGTAGTACCACCAGAGGTAGTTGGAGTAATAGTAATAGTTGAAGTAACAGTTCCAGTCCACGGAATAGTAATAGTAGTAATACCTGGAGTAGTTGGAGTTAATACTTCAACAGTAGTAGTACCACCTGATACAGTTGGAGTAATAGTAATAGTTGAAGTAAAAGTCCCAGTCCATGGAGTAGTAATAGTAGTGATTCCACCAGTTGGAGTTAATACTTCAACAGTAGTCGTGCCACCAGAGGTAGTTGGAGTAATAGTAGTAGTTGAAGTAACAGTTCCAGTCCATGGAGTAGTTATAGTAGTAATACCAGGAGTAGTTGGCGTTAATACTTCAACAGTAGTAGTGCCACCTGAAGTAGTTGGATTAATGGTTGTGGTTGAAGTAACAGTTCCAGTCCATGGAGTAGTAATAGTAGTGATTCCACCAGTTGGAGTTAATACTTCAACAGTGGTAGTACCACCTGATACAGTTGGAGTAATGGTGGTGGTTGAAGTGACGGTTCCAGTCCATGGGGTAGTAATGGTGGTGATATGACTTGGAGTCAATACTTCAACGGTGGTAGTACCATCAGAGTTAGTTGGAATAATGGTTGCGGTTGAAGTATCAGTTCCAGTCCATGGAGTCGTAACGGTGGTGATATGACTTGGAGTCAACACTTCCACAGTAGTAGTTCCAGTTGAATCAGTTGGAGTAATAGTAGTAGTTGAAGTATCAGTTCCAATCCATGGGGTAGTAATTGTAGTAATACCAGGAGTAGTTGGAGTCAATATTTCAACAGTAGTTGTGCCACCTGATACAGTTGGGGTGACAGTAGTAGTTGAAGTAACAGTTCCAGTCCATGGAGTAGTAATAGTAGTGATTCCACCAGTTGGAGTCAATACTTCAACAGTAGTAGTTCCTCCAGAGGTAGTTGGAGTAATAGTGGTAGTTGAAGTAACAGTTCCAGTCCACGGAGTGGTGATAGTAGTGATTCCACCAGTTGGAGTTAATACTTCAACAGTAGTAGTTCCACCAGAGTTAGTTGGAGTGACGGTGGTAGTTGAAGTATCAGTTCCGGTCCAAGGAGTAGTAATAGTAGTGATTCCACCAGTAGGAGTTAATACTTCAACAGTAGTAGTACCACCTGATGTTGATGGAGTAATGGTAGTGGTTGAAGTGACGGTTCCGCTCCATGGGGTAGTAATTGTAGTGATTCCACCAGTTGGAGTCAATACTTCAACAGTAGTAGTTCCACCTGATACAGTTGGAGTGATAGTAGTAGTTGAAGTAACAGTTCCAGTCCATGGAGTAGTAATAGTAGTAATACCTGGAGTAGTTGGAGTCAATATTTCAACAGTAGTGGTACCACCTGAAGTTGATGGAATAATGGTGGTGGTTGAAATTACAGTTCCGGTCCACGGAGTAGTAATTGTAGTGATTCCACCAGTTGGAGTCAATACTTCAACAGTAGTAGTGCCACCTGATACAGTTGGGGTGATAGTAGTAGTTGAAGTATCAGTTCCAGTCCATAGAGTAGTAATAGTAGTGATTCCACCAGTTGGAGTCAATACTTCAACAGTAGTAGTGCCACCTGATACAGTTGGGGTAATAGTAGTAGTTGAAATAACAGTTCCAGTCCATGGAGTAGTAATAGTAGTGATTCCACCAGTTGGAGTCAATACTTCAACAGTAGTAGTACCACCTGAAGTAGTTGGAGTAATGGTTGTGGTTGAAGTAACAGTTCCGGTCCATGGAGTGGTAATAGTTGTCACACCAGGAGTAGTTGGAGTTAATACTTCCACAGTAGTCGTGCCACCTGATTCAGTTGGAGTAATAGTAGTAGTAGAAGTATCAGTTCCAGTCCATGGAGTAGTAATAGTAGTGATTCCACCAGTTGGAGTCAACACTTCAACAGTAGTAGTACCACCTGAAACAGTTGGAGTAATGGTGGTGGTAGAAGTATCAGTTCCAGTCCATGGAGTAGTAATAGTAGTGATTCCACCAGTTGGAGTCAATATTTCAACAGTAGTAGTACCACCTGAAACAGTTGGAGTAATCGTGGTGGTAGAAGTATCAGTTCCGGTCCATGGAGTCGTAATAGTAATGATACCACCAGTTGGAGTTAATATCTCAACAGTTGTAGTACCACCAGATGTTGATGGAGTAATGGTAGTAGTTGAAGTGATAGTTCCAGTCCATGGAGTAGTAATAGTTGTCACACCTGGAGTAGTTGGAGTCAATACTTCAACAGTAGTAATTCCACCTGATATTGATGGAGTAATAGTAATAGTTGAAGTAACAGTTCCAGTCCATGGAGTAGTAATAGTAGTGATTCCACCAGTTGGAGTCAACACTTCAACAGTAGTAGTACCACCTGATGTTGATGGAGTGACGGTGGTAGTTGAAGTATCAGTTCCAGTCCATGGAGTTGTGATTGTAGTAACACCAGGAGTAGTTGGAGTCAAGACTTCGACAGTGGTAGTACCATCAGAGTTAGTTGGAGTTATGGTTGTTGTTGAAGTATCAGTTCCAGTCCATGGAGTCGTAACAGTGGTGATGTGACCTGGAGTCAAGACTTCGACAGTAGTAGTACCATCAGAGTTAGTTGGAGTAATGGTTGTTGTTGAAGTATCAGTTCCGGTCCATGGAGTAGTAATAGTAGTGATTCCACCAATTGGAGTCAATACTTCAACAGTAGTAGTTCCTCCAGAGGTAGATGGAGTAATAGTAGTTGTTGAAGTATCAGTTCCAGTCCAAGGAGTAGTAATAGTAGTGATTCCACCAGTTGGAGTCAATATTTCAACAGTAGTAGTTCCACCTGATGTTGATGGAGTAACAGTGGTAGTAGAAGTATCAGTTCCAGTCCATGGAGTAGTAATAGTGGTAATATGACTTGGAGTCAATACTTCAACAGTAGTAGTACCATTAGAGTTAGTGGGAGTGACGGTTGTGGTTGAAGTATTAGCTCCAGTCCATGGGGTGGTAATGGTGGTGATGTGATATGGAGTCAATACTTCTACAGTGGTAGTTCCAACAGAGTTAGTGGGAGTGAAGGTTGTAGTTGAAGTAAATGTTCCGGTCCATGGTGTAGTAATGGTGGTAATTGCAGGGCAGCTTTCGTTTGAATTTTTATAGGAATAAGTATTTGTAAAGTCTGTGATAACTGTTCCGCTAGGAGTAGTAATAGAAAACTTGAACAAGTAAGTTGTCACTTTATTTACATAGACAATCAGAATGGGATAATAATATCCTTCCAGAAAATGCACTGTTTGAGAATTTACTCCAGGTACAGCTGCTCCACTTCCATTAGGATCATAA
>JAKUBO010000201.1:0-10273 GCA_030566905.1 Chernovozyma aurita
CCCCCAGAAACAGTCGGGGTGATAGTAGTGGTAGAAGTTTGAGTTCCGGTCCATGGAGTAGTAATAGTAGTGATTCCACCAGTTGGGGTCAACACTTCAACAGTAGTAGTACCACCTGAAACAGTTGGAGTAAAGGTGGTGGTTGAAGTAACAGTTCCAGTCCATGGAGTAGTGATAGTTGTCATACCTGGAGTAGTTGGAGTCAATACTTCAACAGTAGTAGTACCACCTGATGTTGATGGAGTAATAGTAATAGTAGAAGTAACAGTTCCGGTCCATGGAGTCGTGATAGTAGTGATTCCACCAGTTGGAGTCAATATTTCAATAGTAGTAGTTGCACCAGAGGTAGTTGGAGTAATAGTAGTAGTTGAAGTAACAGTTCCGGTCCATAGAGTGGTGATAGTTGTCACACCTGGAGAAGTTGGAGTCAATATTTCAACAGTAGTTATTCCACCTGATGTTGATGGAGTAATAGTAATAGTTGAAGAGAAAGTTCCAGTCCATGGAGTCGTAATAGTAGTAATACCTGGAGTAGTTGGAGTCAATACTTCAACAGTAGTAATTCCACCTGACACAGTTGGAGTAATGGTAGTAGTTGAAGTAACAGTTCCAGTCCATGGAGTAGTAATAGTAGTGATTCCACCAGTTGGAGTCAATACTTCAACAGTAGTAGTACCTCCCGAAGTTGATGGGGTAATAGTAATAGTAGAAGTAACAGTTCCAGTCCATGGAGTGGTGATAGTTGTCACACCTGGAGTAGTTGGAGTTAATACTTCAACAGTAGTAGTACCTCCCGAAGTTGATGGGGTAATAGTAATAGTTGAAGTAACAGTTCCAGTCCATGGAGTGGTAATAGTAGTAATACCTGGAGTAGTTGGAGTTAATACTTCAACAGTAGTAGTACCACCAGAGGTAGTTGGAGTAATAGTAGTAGTTGAAGTAACAGTTCCGGTCCATGGAGTGGTGATAGTAGTAATACCACCAGTTGGAGTTAATACTTCAACAGTAGTAGTTCCTCCAGAGGTAGACGGAGTAATAATAGTAGTTGAAGTAACAGTTCCAGTCCATGGAGTAGTAATAGTTGTGATTCCACCAGTTGGAGTTAATACTTCAACAGTAGTAGTTCCTCCAGAGGTAGTTGGAGTAAAAGTGGTAGTTGAAGTAACAGTTCCAGTCCATGGAGTAGTGATAGTTGTCACACCTGGAGTAGTTGGAGTCAATATTTCAACAGTAGTAGTACCACCAGAGGTAGTTGGAGTAATAGTAGTAGTTGAAGTAACAGTTCCGGTCCACGGAGTAATAATAGTAGTAATATCTGGAGTAGTTGGAGTTAATACTTCCACAGTAGTTATTCCACCTGATGTTGATGGAGTAATAGTAGTAGTTGAAGTAACAATTCCGGTCCACGGAGTAGTAATAGTAGTGATTCCACCAGTTGGAGTTAATACTTCAACAGTAGTAGTACCACCTGAAACAGTTGGAGTAATGGTAGTGGTTGAAGTATCAGTTCCAGTCCACGGAGTAGTAATAGTAGTAATTCCACCAGTTGGAGTTAATACTTCAACAGTAGTAGTACCACCTGATACAGTTGGAGTAATAGTGGTGGTTGAAGTAACAGTTCCGGTCCATGGAGTAGTAATAGTTGTGATTCCACCAGTTGGAGTTAATACTTCAACAGTAGTAATTCCAGTGGAATCAGTTGGAGTGATAGTAGTGATTGAAGTAACAGTTCCGGTCCATGGGGTAGTGATTGTAGTAATGCCTGGAGTAGTTGGAGTTAATACTTCAACAGTAGTCGTGCCACCTGAAACAGTTGGAGTAAGAGTGGTAGTTGAAGTAACAGTTCCAGTCCACGGAGTAGTAATAGTAGTAACACCAGGAGTGGTTGGAGTCAATACTTCAACAGTAGTAGTTCCTCCAGAGGTAGTTGGAGTAATAGTAGTAGTTGAAGTAACAGTTCCAGTCCAAGGAGTAGTAATAGTAGTGATTCCACCAGTTGGAGTTAATACTTCAACAGTAGTAGTACCATCTGAAACAGTTGGAGTGATAGTAGTAGTAGAAGTAACAGTTCCAGTCCATGAAGTAGTAATAGTGGTGATATGACTTGGAGTCAATACTTCAACGGTGGTAGTACCATCAGAGTTAGTTGGAATAATGGTTGCGGTTGAAGTATCAGTTCCGGTCCATGGAGTCATAACGGTGGTGATGTGACTTGGAGTCAACACTTCCACAGTAGTAGTACCATCAGAGTTAGTTGGAGTGATAGTAGTAGTTGAAGTATCAGTTCCAGTCCATGGAGTCGTAACGGTGGTGATGTGACTTGGAGTCAACACTTCCACAGTAGTAGTACCATCAGAGTTAGTTGGAATAATGGTTGTGGTTGAAGTATCAGTTCCAGTCCATGGAGTCGTAACGGTGGTGATGTGAATGGGAGTCAAGATTTCGACAGTAGTTGTTATACCATTTGAAGCAGACAAAGTAGTTGTAGATGTAACACTACCTGTCCATGCTGTGGTGATGGTAGTAATTGCAGGGCAGCCTTCATCTGAATTTTCAAAGGAGAATACATTTGTAAAATCTGATATAACATTGCCACTTGGAGCAGTTATAGTAAAAAAAAGCCTACTCCACCCCCCAGCTTGTCCGTACACAATTCGCATTGGATAATAATATCCCTTCAGAAAATGCAATGTAGTGATATTTGTACCATATATATAACTTGAATTCAGCTCAGTCATAAATGCATAAAACGTATAGTTCCCGTCATTAGCAGACACATTTGTATTACAGCATTGGAATGAACCAACTTGAACAACTACCCAATCATCTACATCCAAATAGAGTGTGTAAGTGCCTGTTTCAGGAGCATAAAAATAACCTGTGAGGATCATTGAGAACCAATCATTAACGTAAATATTGAATTCATTGTTGTATACATAAAATTTCTTGCCTGCATAGGCATCTGCCTCTGATAAATCAAAACTAACATCAGTGACACCATATTGATAGCCTATTATGGTATCGGTCTTGTACACATATTCCGCATACGCCAAAAGCAGATAACTAACTATGGCCGGTTTTAACTTATAATAGACAACATTAAATCCTTTAGAGGCTGAGGTTTGTGGTAAGCAAGCAGTTGGTGAAGATATCGAGGCTCGAGGAATCAATTCTATTTGATTAGCACCATCCGTAACATCTGTGGTAGGAGAGCCAATTGTAATTGATCCTCCTTTAATTTCCCTTGAAAATACCTTAAAAAAAGCTGCCGCAAAGAAAATAAGCAAGTAGAAGACTTTCATTTTGAGTGACATTGGTTACAAATCTAAGGAATAATCCGCTTTTAGCAGAAGAAATAGC
Organism: Chernovozyma aurita; assembly: GCA_030566905.1. Classification (NCBI taxonomy): domain Eukaryota; kingdom Fungi; phylum Ascomycota; class Pichiomycetes; order Serinales; family Debaryomycetaceae; genus Chernovozyma; species Chernovozyma aurita. The sequence continues at coordinate 3,361 of JAKUBO010000201.1, forward strand.
TCTTTTATATTTGAAAAGGAACCCTTGGAATAGCAGCAAGCTATTATGGTAAACTTTCTGTGTGACTTTTAAGAAACGTCAGCTGCAGAATACATGCATAATGTGCATTTTATTTAAAATTTCTTACCTGTAGCCCTATAATGTTGCATTTCAAATTATTTCATATGAACATCATCAATTCTTACGCAATTCCAAGAAGCAATCGCATTGTTGTATGTTTCAAGTAATATGAATTGTTTCGGTTTAATTGTGGGCTTTATCATCCATTAAGAAGTGTTAATTATATTTGATACTCGTATATTTAAGATGTGCGTATTTGAGACTCTGGCTGTACAGCCCACTTTAGTTTTTCAGTAGTAGAAAGGAAGCGTAATTCCTTTAAAAAATAAATTAAGTTAACACACTTGAAGCTACTATGCTTAGGAATTTATTCAAGGTCGATTTAATTTTCAGAAACATCTCATACATTACAATATTCTTCAATTGTTTTGTTATTCAATAATTGTTGCTTAATATTTCGGTTTGATTGTGGGTTTTACTATCCATTAAGAAGTTGAGAGAGGTAACAACATTTTCAAATATTTGAAACTTTCAGTTGTGTTAATTATATTTGATACTCGTATATGTAAGATGTAAATATTTTACGGTGTGGTTTGAGTGAAGTGGCTTACCTAGAGTAATCCTTGAAAATCTGCAAGAAATTAAAAATCATTCGTTCAATAATTATCCAAATGCGTAATAAATTGTAACCTTTTTGGATTTGATCAGAGGAACATGCATATTACAGCCCACTTTTGTTTTTCAGTAGTAGATAGGAAGTCTAGTTCCTTTAAAAAATGAATAAAGTTGTCACACTTGAAGCTACGATGCTTAGGAATTATTCCAAAGTATATTTCATTTTCAGAACCATCATATATATTGTAATATTCTTTAATTGTTTCTGTTATTCAATAACTGTTGCATAATATTTCGGTTTGATCGTGCACTTTATTATTTATTAAGTTCAGAGGACTAGCGATATTTTCAAATATTTGAAACTTTCAGTTGTGTTAATTATATTTGATACTCGTATATGCAAGATGTACATATTTGACGGTGTGGCTTGAGTGAAGTGGCTTATCTAGAGTAATCATTGGATATTGAAAATGATAAGTTCCATAATTATCTTAATGCGTAATAACTTGAAACCTTTTTGGATTTAATCAGAAGAGCATGCAAATTACAGCCCACTTTAGTTTTTCTGTAGTAGAAAGAAAGTGTAATATTTTTAAAAAATAAATGAAGTTGTCAAACTTGAAGCTGCAATGCTTGGGAACTTTTTCAAGGTCTATTTCATTTTCAGAAACATAATATACATAACATTCTTGAATTGTTTTTGTTATTCAGTAATCTTTTATTAATTTGTTAATTTTGCAATCTCAGAAATTCTTGTGTATATTTTTGAGATTTGAATACAACTGTCTTGGTTAATATCCTTGGAATGACAACAACCATATTCGAAGTACGTATTTAACACGAATTGGTGGTTAAAAGATTTTATAGTTTCTAAATGGGTTTGAAAGTGGTGAATCTATTGTTATTCATGCACGTATCGCCTGTTTCCAATAGAAAATCATGGTGCAGTATTGCTTGAGATTGGGAATTAATTATATTTTTATATTTTTTGCTCCTTTAGTTCCAAATTGTCCAAAATAGGAAATGAGCCAGCTTTCTGTTATTCATGCACATAAGCTATAAATTATATGCGCAACTTTCATACATAAGCATTATGAAAAGTAATCACGAAGATGGAAGAGGACATTATAAAATAAAATCCAAGGACATTGATCTGATTTCTTTCAAACTACTTTTCAAATTCCAGATTCTTAATGACTTTCGGAAAGTTTCAAATAGTATTCATGTTTAAGATCATTATGCCACAAACTAAATTCAATTCCTATAACCCACACCACTTAGAAATATGGCTCATGTGTAAATTCTGTTAAAGGGGGAAGGTGGGATGTACTAAATGCATCTCAATCTATGACGTAATTTATATTTTGTATCTTTTCAAAGCTCTCCTTTTTTACCCCCTCTTGAAATTTATCAAGTGTTCTTTGTGCTATTATTCTGCGGAATTCTTTAGCAAACTTGAATTCGAATTAGGCAGCAAGATCTCCAAAGTATTACATTAGCTGCTGCACCAGATGTGTATTATAGTTTGTTTTGAAATTGGTATATCAAGTGATGAAACCAAGATACCAGTTTGAACAATAATCACAAATTAAAATTCTCCTCTCTTCAAGAATAATACCACTTTTGAACAATTTCTATAAAATATTTCATTAAAAAATATTACCCCTTCATACTTTGTAGTATCAAAAGCATATGCAACGACTACCAAATCTTATTCAAAATTTTGGAAGACGGATATTTGCTCATAATAATCAATCTAGTGTAATGTAAGGCCACAGTGTTCTTAAATTATTTGCCCAATTGGAACCAGAAACAAGATCTAGAAGACTAAATTAAAAATCTTACGATTAGTTAGAAAATATTTTAAAAAGTAGTAGTTGCTTGTTATTGAACGTCAACCAGAGGGGAAAGCACTCAATCCCTTTAAGTTTAAAGGGAAAAAGAAAGCAATTCAAATCACATTTCTTTATTCGAACTATTGTTGAATATTTTCACTAATTGACAGAAAAGATATTAATATTATTTTGCACATGCATTATATGTTCAACTTTCAAATTTTTGACTCCAGCATTAATTCCCGTAAGCAATGTAAAGCATGCAGCTTTTGCCGTTCAAAAAGGCTACAATTTTCAATATCGTCAGATGATTATAATTCTGCTGACTGTGATAACTGTCAGAAGACTAACTTGGGGTGTGACTTGGAAATGAATCAGGAAGATCAATTCAATAAAACACAGAAAAATAGCAATAAAGTTATGAAGCAGAATTATCAAATAGGTATCATGGAAAATTGATTAACAAAATCTCTGTCGATGAAAGAAAAAAATAAAAGCAGGTTTGAAATGATAGATGAGACGCCAAAACTAATATCTTACAATTACTCACAAGTATTGCATAAAAGAATTAAGAAGAAGTCTAAAATTGAAGCAAAGAAAATGATGCTTTCCAAAGTGAGAATCAGTAAACACTCAAGTGGAGTATCTGAAAAGACCTTAGGACAATATTCTCTCCAAATATCAGATCAAGAGTCAGATCGAGGACATAATGAAGTTAAGCAACAAGCTTCTTCTTTCAACACATCTCATACCTCCGGAGAACTTCTAACTTGCGAGAACAGAAATTACATTCAAACAAATACCTTTCAAATTCCCCTAAAGATAACAACTTCACTAGTCAATTCATCTCAAATCTCCCCAATATGCACAGCCACGGGATCTAAAATCAAATCTCAATCATCAAAACTTCCCGCCTTAAGAAGCAATCTAGAGATATTGCTACCAGCTGAATGCAATTATCTATCTCAGACATATGACCAATTAAAGCAAAAAATAGTAATGCCTTTTCCAATAGAAGAAATTTTCAAAGAAGTTTTCAAAGAAAAATCAAAGACAATCCTAATATCGCCAGAACAAAAACCAAAAAAGATGTGGAAGATAACTAAGCCTATTACTGTGGTGGAAAAAGTGAAACCAACTGTGAGATTGCCAAATGCAAGTGTAACAGGATCATCACTGAAAGCGACATCAAATAAGCAAGTAATGTCACTAATGGAGTTACCCTCTATAATTCCTTCCATAATATCCTACGTTCCTTACTATCTCCAAGTTTCTGAAATCATTCCAATATACCTCAAATGGAGCTATAATTTCAACTTAAGTGAAGATCTATTTAGTGCTAATATAAAAAATTATCACATTCACTCCAAAGATCTGTTTCATTTTTTAATTTCAATTGATGCATTAAAATTAGAATTAAATGAATACATCACTAAAGAGTTAATCAAAATATATTTTTTCAAATTCAACAGCCTATTTCCAATTATCAATGAAGTCGAATTCTGAGGAAATTACAATTCTAAAATAGTACCAAATTTGATCACTTACAGTATAGTATTGTTATCCATAGGTGATAAACTATCAGAAAAATTATTGGTTGAAAACAAGATCTTTAAATTATCAGACTATAGCAATGAGTTAAGGAACTTCTGTGATAGGTTAGCATTAAAAATAAAACCGCTATTACTCGCAATGCCACAACTAGGAGATAATAACATCTTCACCAAGTTTATCTGCCGTTTATTATTGCTTCTAAATTCTTGCTTCGATAATTATAGGAAATCTGCGAATGACATATCAAAATGTATCCATTACGGAATGGAATTAGGATTGAATGTGGGAAAAACATACAGACATAGTATTAATATAGCCCATGAAAATAACCTTCAACACAAGCAAAATTTGGACAGGCCAATATCAGTAAATGACAACAATAGCCATAATTTTAACTTTTATGATTCCACTTTAACTTATTCAAAAGATTTATGGTGGATCTGTTACGTCTTTGATCGTTACATTTCTATAATTCATTCCAAACCCTTTCTCATTAAAAAAGAAGATACAATAATAGAGTCACCCAGTAATATGCAACTAAGAATAATACTTGAGCTGGTCAAAGTATATGAGAGAAGGTTTAGGTATGAACCAATCACATCAAAATCATTTAGCCATGACCACAAGCTTGATCTTTGTTGTGAAGGTGGAAGATGTCCTGTTAATAATTTTATCTTCTTTTGGGGGAGCTTATCTCAGAATGTTATTCCAAGAAATTCAAATGGTAATAACAATAGGTCGTTTACTACCACAATCTCTACAGCAATAAATGAGAAGAATATCACTGAAAGTAATATTAATCATGAAAACAAAACAGAATATTCGGTTAATGTTACTGGTGATGAAATTCTTCGTGAAAAAAATTAAACGGAAATGATATTTTCCCAATTTATAATCAACGAGCTCAATATAAACGAAAAAGATTTTATTGATTTCAATGATTTTAAGTGCTTGCTGCAAATATCATTATTCTCGTGCCCAAAAAAAAAGACCTATTTAATACAACGAATTAGTACTCTTCTGAAAATAATGCTACTAAGCAAATACCAGAAATTTAACAGTTGGATCACCTTAATAATAAAAGGAAGCTCGAATCTTATTATGTATATTGAATATTTCATGAATTCTGATAAGAAACATTTTATCAATTTACCTTGGATTCCTAAGATTTATTAGTGGTTTTGAATATTTTGCTGGACATTAAATCAAAGAAAGTTCCTCGATTTAAAGCAATGAATTGCTTAGAAGCTGAAATGAAGCGTTACATTGTTGTTACGGAAACATATTCCAAAAAATGGGGATCTATGAAAGAATTAAGCGAGCAATGAAAAGCTGTTAAAAAACGACATTCCAAACCAAATAAAAAAACAAGAATCAAATGTTCATTTTAAATTTGCAATGTTTTAAACTGAATAACAATTTCAATTTCAGATTTTTCCTATGCGATTATCGATTTCAGTTATGTAATAAACACATATTATTGCGCATAATAAAAAGAATCTTTATTTAATTCTCTAAGTTGTATTAAAGCACAAACATTACTTCTGCAAATTAATGTTTGCTAGTATCTACCATGGTTATAAGTAGTCAACTTGTAAGATAAATTTTGTATTCAATTGCAAGAGTATTCTGTATATTTACTATTTTGAAACTGTCTTATCATTTAATTGAAAAATTGAAATTCAGCTGGCATATAGAGTAATACATATTCTAGACCAAAAAGATAACCTTGAATGTACTATAATTATATAAAATGATTGGCTTATGCAGTAAAACAGTTTTAGATACTTTGATTTGTAATAAAAACAAAATAAATATGACCTCCTTATACTCTGACAAAAAATATGATTTGATTTAAGCTCAATTTAATATATAAATTAAGATAAAGATATTTAGCGTATTTGATTCCAGACATCTAGCATAATTAATATGATTCTCCATGAGTTATATCTCAGGTTTTATGCACAACTTGAAAACATTGAGATTAAAGCAAGAGTCACAGATTTTGAACACCCTTCTAACTCTAAAGTTTAAGATATTAGCCAAAAATAAAATATCTCTTAAGTACTAAGCACTAAATGCCTGAAAGCCACATTTCTTACAGTACCAAAACTTTTTAGTTTTCATGTTACAAAAAATCACACATTTCTTTCTACCTATTGAAAAAATAAAGTGGGCTGTTAAAGGTTCCAAGATATTATGCATTAGGATAATTATTGAACGTATGATTTTTAATTTCTTATTGCAGATTTCCAATAATTGCTTTATATGAGCCTCTTTACTCAAGTCAGAGTATCAAATATGTACATCTTACATATACGAGTATCAAATATAATTAGCACAATTGAAAGTGTCCAATGTGTGTATCTGACATATACGAGTATCAAATATAATTAATACAACTGAAAGTTTCAAATATTTGAAAATATTGCTAGTTATCTGAACTTCTTAATGGATAATAAAGTGCACAATCAAACCGAAATATTACGCAACAATTATTGAATAACAAAAACAATTGAAGAATATCACAATATATATGATGTTTCTGAAAATGAAATAGACCTTGGAGCAATTCCCTAGAATAGAAACTTCAAGGCTGACAACTTCATTTATTGTTTGAAAAATCCCTTACAATCCTTTCTACTATTGAAAGACTAAAGTGGGCGGTAAGGCAGTAATATAATAGTCCTCTGATCAAATTCAAAAAGATTACAAGTTATTACGCATTAGGATAATTATTGAACGTATGATTTTTAATTTCTTTTCGCAGACTGTTATCCAAAATAAAATTTCTCTTAAGCACTTACCTACAGGCCAGATATCTGAAAACTTTTTAATTTTTTATGACG
>JAKUBO010000202.1:0-10190 GCA_030566905.1 Chernovozyma aurita
ACTCGTAGGCTTCAAAATTGTTTATTGCTGAAGTTCCATTACATATTTTGAAATTTGACGTTGAATAGTATGCAGTCTCCTCTTGAAATGCTCTTATGAGTTATTGCTCATTGGTGCTACGATTTACTCAGTTTCATACTTACACATTGAAGTAACATAGAAAATATGATAAACTCTCCAGCTGTAGACACCACTTCTTGATCCAGCAAGTAATCAAAATGGACAAGGATTTTTTTCAATTGTCAATTCCATTGCTTGTTATACTTTAAGTAATCACTCTTAAAATTCCTGTTTACTGCTTGAGATTTCCTATGCCTAGTGTTTTACTAACACATAGTTTTAATACTAATATCAGTGGCCCTTTAGAACGAGGATAGATAAGACTATGAAGGGTTTACTATATTTATAAAGTAGTTCTATTGAGTTATAGATTGTTGGACAATAAGGGATAGGGTGTGCACTCAGTATACGTATTCACCGGTTGAAGAGAATGATACCCAAGGGTCTTAATGTCTTATAATTATTTTGGTTATTCATTTTGTTTCGATCATAAATTGATTTGTGACTGAGATTTCTTCCAGGTGCTTTACTGTTACTTTCATTGAAGGTGTGATTCGTATTTGAATTCTCTCTCGTAATCATATTTATTTTTTTACTCTTATTACGGAGTGCAGTGAACCCGTTGTATTGGTTTGAGCCAATAGAATTTCCATGAAAGAATTTTTTTCGAAAGACAAATCCAAATCTCAAATGATTGTTTTGACATAATGCCTCATCATATATTATTATTCATTAAGTAGATGAAGACTTCAATGAAAATTTAAGTTACTAATGCCTATCTGAGATTCCCAATTGTTTAGCCCCTGACGTCAAAATTTCACCATGATCATACTAAATGAATATTCAACATTTGTTCTCATCAAACCGCTTGCAAATCTTTATACTAGTTTCACATGACCTTAATGGTAAAGATAACCTTTTCAAAAATTTGATACCCTAAGAATTGGAATCTCCCAAAATGTAAAATTCATGGTTATATCTGCAGGAACTTCTTGAAATGTGTCTCCATCAGATTCAAAGGTGGTACCCATAGCCTTGTTATGAATTTTAATTATGCACGCCTTTCTGATGCGGCCATTACGTTTTTCTTAAAAGTATTTCAAAATGAACTTCAAGCTCATCATAGAATTTGAATGTTTTATCATTTCAAGTTAGTAGAATACATATCCAGAAGTATAAAGAATTACAAAATTTTCAGCCCATCAACCCAGAATTCTTCTATGTTTTCTTGCATTATATTGTACTTCTGCCAGCAAAAAAATTTTCTCAATGCAATTTCCCTAAACACCAACTGCAGCTGATTGTTACAGTTTACAATAAATCTAAATTAGGAACCAAATAAGTGGTCCCGATCGATACCACAGGTAGAGGCCAATTTTAAGATTATTTTTTTTAATTATACAAGTAAATTTTCTGCTTTCATGCTCTCTTTCTGAACAAGCGATGACTTGCTTTAATTCATACTACCATTTTTCAACGAAATTCATTTAGATAAGTTGGGGTTTAAAAATCCAAAGTTGAAGGTTTTAACCTAGGAACATGAGTACATAACTAGATTCTTAAAAGATAATTTTCTCATTTTTGTAAGTTTGTGAATATATCTTGCTTGTTATGCATTTATTTAGTTACTGAATATTTAGGGAAAATTTTATAAATATCACGGTCAATCATAAATATATATATTTTTTACGAAATTCAGCAAATATTTCTAGGTTATATTTTTATGACCCTAACTGCTTAGAATTGATTTATATAAATAGAGGATTTTCATAGTATCTGGAAACTGAAAGTCACTTATGAATAATCCAGAGGTATAGCTTTGTAAAATATGATGAAACACAACTTCAGTACGCTCTATCTGCAGGTCAAATCCCGGAGTTTATAATATTATTCAACGACAATATCAATAAAATAAATCGTCAGAATGTTACTCTATTTCTTCATATTTATAGGAAATTTAATTTGTATCAACTTTCTAAGTATCTGAATCATAACTTTTAACTGTTAAATACTCAGACATGTAAGTACGGACATAATATTGAATTATGACAACAAATTCAATGATAATACGTTGTTTATTACTCTATCTGATAATGAAGTTCTTGAAATTGCTTCCTATTTTTAGTTCAAGCATCTTTCGACACACTTAACTCGTTGAGGTATTAATGGACAGCTCAATAATAAAAAGGTGATATACTTTGTCGATGTATTTCACCGTAATAATGTTAAAGCTTACAATAAAAGCTCCCGTACATTGCAAATTAGAAAGCCCGTAAACCATCATTCCCAAACTTCAATTATATTAGGTAGCAAAATATCGTAGTCTTTAGTATTCTATAATTACTTGTATGCATTGGTTCATGATATATTCATTTATCTTGATTTGAACCAATTTGCATTAAGAATATATTAAGTTTTATTTAAAATGCAATTTGAAAGCAAAGTAGAATGGTTTATGGCATTCGATTGAAAGTCTTAAATTTCAAATTTTTACTTCAAGGTAATATTTTCTGAACTAATACTATTAAGATTAAAAGTCTAGAATGTGCCTCAAATTCTCGTGGTAAAACTTTTTTGCTGAATAATATTCAGGTTCAATAATTATCCTAATGCGTAATAACTTGTAACCTTTTTAAATTTAAACAGAAGAACATGCATATTGCTGCCCACTTTAGTTTTTCAGTAGTAGAAAGGAAATGTAATTGCATGTGTAAAAATTATTGATGCCTTAAATTTGCAGCTCAGATCATTGAGTAGATGGAGGCATTTGTTTGCGAAATATTTTGTAAGATTGGAATTGAGATTTAAAAGTACTTTCAGTATCAACTTTATTTTAGGTTCCACAGAATTTACTCCTTAAAAATTGTCTTAGGTGACAATAATAGGAATAGAACTAAGCAAACAAACTTAGCAATTGACTGAGAGCAAGTTGTGAAATGGGACAGTCCATGGATATGTCAACACAAATGCGGTTTTGGTTGAGTCGTGCATGCGTGTAAATATTTGAGCTACCTTTAACAATAGAGATGTATGCAGTTTAGACATTAGAATCCACTTCTTAATGAATTTAAGCAGCTATGGCAGATCGATGTATTTCTATTCTTGGATTACCTTTAATTTACAGAAGTATATTGTGGCAAAATCTTTTTGCTGTATAATATTCTAGTTTGAAATCTTGGATTATTTAGTTTCAATTACTACAACACTAGAGCCATAGTTTTGTCTATTTTAAGTAGCTAAATACGTATGTTAAGTAAATAGACTTGTGAAAATCAAAAATTTGCCCTAATATAAGAACCTAGGTTAAGTTATATTGAGAAAAAAAATCTAAAGTCTTGTAAAAATATATTACAGTATGAGCTATGCTTTAACGAGATCATATATCAGCAAAATATTGCAATCATATTCACAGAATAGGATTTCCTACCTTATGCTTTCTTAGATTATGTCATGATATGCAGATGTTTAAGAACAATTTCAGAGCCAGATCATTGCTTGTCATAAGAGGACAAAATAAGTTTTCAATTCAAGAAAGATTTCGAATTTAGGAAATAGAGAGGTATGGGAGTTATAATTACTCGGACTCTGAGCGATCAATAAACCTGTATTCTATGAAAGCATTTAGTACATATTTGATTTTTTATTTGGTTTGGAATGTCGTTTTTTAAAAGCTTTTTATTGCTCGCTTAATTCTTTCAACTTCTCAATTTGTTCATTCATAGATCCTCTTTTTTTGGAATAAATTTCCATAACAATAATGTAACGCTTCACTTCAGCTTCCAAGCAATTCATTGCTTTAAATCGAGGAACTTCCTTTGATTTAATGTCCAATAAAATATTCAAAACTACTAATAAAATCTTAGGAATCCATGGTAAATTGATAAAGTGCTTCTTATCAGAATTCATGAAATATTCAATATACATAATAAGATTCGAGCTACCTTTTATTATTAAGGTGATCCAATTGTTGAATTTTTGGTATTTGGTTAATAGTATTATTTTCAGGAGATTATCAATTCGTTGTATTAAATATGTCTTTTTTTTTTGGGTACGAGAACAATGATATTTGCAGCAAGCACTTAAAATCCTTGAAATCAATAAAATCTTTTTGATTTATATAGAGCTCGTTGACTGTAAATTGGGAAAATATCATTTCGCTTGGATTTTTTTCACGAAGAATTTCATCACCAGTAACATTAACCGAATTTTCTGTTTTGTTTTCATGATTAATATTACTTTTAGTGATATTCCTCTCGTTTATTGCTGTGGATGTTGAAAAGGAGATACAATTATTAACAGGACATCTTCCACCTTCACAACAAAGACCAAGCTTGTGGTCATGGCTAAATGTTTTTGATGTGATTGGTTCATACCTAAAACTTCTCTCATATACTTTGACCAGCTCAAGTATTAATCTTAGTTGCATATTACTAGGTGACTCTATTTTTGTATCTTCTATTTTATTGAGAAAGGGTTTAGAATGAATTATTGAAATGTAACGATCAAAGATGTAACAGATCCACCATAGATCTCTTGAATAAGTCAAAGTGGAATTATAAGAGTTAAAATTATAGTCACTGATTTCATTTGCTGATATTTGCCTGTCCCAATTTTGGTTGTGTTGAAGGTTATTTTCATGGGCTATGTTAGTACTATATATTTTGCCCACATTCATTCCTAATTCCATTCCGTAATGGATACATTTTGATATGTCGTTTGCAGCTTTCTTATAATTATCGAAGCAAGAATTTAGAAGCAATAATAAACAGCAGATAAACTTGGTGAAGATGTTATTATCTCCTAGTTGTGGCATTGCGAGTAATAGCAGCTTTATTTTTAATGTTAACCTATTACAGAAGTTCCTTAACTCATTGCTATAGTCTGATAATTTAAAGATCTTGTTTTCAACCAATAATTTTTCAGATAGTTTATCACCTATGGATAACAATACTATACAGTAAGTGATCAAATTTGGTTCTATTTTAGCATTGTAATTTCCCCAGAATTCGACCTCATTGATAATTGGAAATAGGATGTTGAATTTGAAGAAATATATTTTGATTAACTCTTTAGTGATATATTCATTTAATTCTAATTTAAATGCATCAATTGAAATTAAAAAATGAAACTGATCTTTGGAGTGAATGTGATAATGTTTTATATTAGCACTAAATAGATCTTTACTTAAGTTGAAATCATAGCTCCATTGGAGGTATCTTGAAATTATTTCAGAAACTTGGAGATAATAAGGAATGTAGGATATTATTGAAGGAATTATAGATGGTAGCTCCTTCAGTGACATTACTTGCTTATTTGATATTGTTTTCAGAGACGATCCTGTTACACTTGTATTTGGCAATCTCACGGTTGGTTTCACTTTAGCCACTGCCATAATAGGCTTAGTTATCTTCCACATCTTTTTTGGTTTTTGTTCTGGAGATATTAGGATTGTTTTTGATTTTTCTTTGAAAATTTCTTCAATTGGAAAAGGCATTACTATTTTTTGCTTTAATTGTTCGTATGTTTGGGATGGATAGTTACATTCAGCTGACAGTGATAACCCTAGATTGCTTCTTGAAGCGGGAAGTTTTGAAGATTGAGATTTGATTTTAGATCCCGTGGATGTGCATATTGAGGAGATTTGAGATGAATTTACTGGTGAAGATGTCATCATTGGGGAAATTTGAAAGGTGTTTGTTTGAATATAATTTCTGTCCTCGCAAGCTATAGGTTCTCCTGAGGCATGAGTTGTGTTGAAAGACGAAGTTTCCTGCTTAACTTCATTATGTCCTTGACCAGATTCTTGATCTGATATTTGCAGAGAATATTGTCCTAAAGTCTTTTCAGATACTCCACTTGAGTTTTTACTAATTCTCACTTTAGGAAGCATCATTTTCTTTGCTTCAATCCTAGACTTCTTCATAATTCTTTTATGCAATGCTTGAGAAGAATCGCAAGATATTAGTTTTGGCGTTTCGTCTATTATTTCAAGCCTGTTTTTGTTATTTTCCTTCATCGACAGAGATTTTGTTGATCCATTTTCCATGATACCTATTTGACAATTCTGCTTCATAGTTTTATTGCTATTTTTTTGTGGTTTATTAAATTGATCTTCCTGATTCATTTTCAAGTCACACCTTAATTTAGTCTTCTGACAGTTATCACAGTCAGCAGAATTATAATCAACTGACGAAACTGAACATTGTAGCCTTTTTGAACGGCAAAAGCTGCATGATTTACATTGCTTACGGGCATCAATGCTGGAGTTGAAAACTTGAAAGTTGAACATATAATTCATGTGCTAAATAATCTTAATCTCGTTTCTGTCAATTAGTGGAAATATTCAATAATAGTTTCAATAAAGAAATGTGATTTGGAGTGCTTTTTTTTTCTCTTTAAACTTCAAGGGGTTGAGAGCTTTCACCTCTAGATGACGTTCAAAAACATGCAACTACTACTTTTTAAATTATTTTCTAACCAATCGAAAGATTTTTAATTAAGTCTTCTAGACCTTGTTTCTAATTCCAATGGGGCAACTAATTTAAGCACTCTGTGGCCTTACATTACACCGGATTGATTATTATGAGCAAATATCCGTCTTCCAAAATTTTGAATAAGATTTGGTGGTCCTTGAATATTCTTTTGATAGTACAAAGTATGAAGAGGTAATATTTTTTGATGAAATATTTTTTAATGAGATATTTTCTAGAAATTGTTCAAAAGTGGTATTATTCTTGAAAATAGGAGAATTTCAATTTTTGATTATTGCTTGAACTTGTATCTTGGTTTCATCACTTGATATACCAATTTCAAAACAGAATATGATACACATGAGGTGCAGCAGCTACTGTTCAACTTTGAAAATCTCACTCCTTAATTCGAATTCAAGTTTGTTAAAGAATTTCGAAGAATAATAGCACAAAGAACATTTTGATAAATTACAAGAGGGGGGTAAAAAAGGAGAGCTTTGAAAAGATACAGAAAACAAATTACGCAGAGAATGAGATGCATTTAGTACACCACACCTTCCCCCTTTAACAGAATTTACACATGAGCCATACTTCTATGTGGTGTGGGTTATAGGAATTGAATTTAGTTTGTGGCATAATAATCTTAAACATGGATACCATTTGGAACTTTCCGAAAGTCATTAGGAATCCGGAGTTTGAAAAGTAGTTTGAAAGAAATCAGATCATTGTCTTCGGATTTTATTTCATATTGTCTTCATCCATCCTTGTGATTACTTTTTATATTGCTTATGTAAGAAAGTTGTGCATATAATTTATAGCTAATGTGCATGAATAACAGAGAGCTGACTCATTTTCCTAATTTGGACAATTTGAAACTAAAGGAGCAACAAAATGTAAAAATATAATTAATTCCCAATCTCAAGCAATACCGCAGCATGATTTTCTATTGGGAACAGGTGATACGTGCATGAATACAATAGATTCACCACTTCTAACCCATTTAGAAACTAAAAAATTTTTAACCACAAATTCGTGTTAAGTAGGTACTTTGGATATGGTTGTCATACCAAGGATATTAACCAAGACAATTGCATTCAAATCCCAAAAATACACTCAAGAATTTTCGAGATTACAAATTTAACAGATTAATAAAAGATTATTGAATAACAAAAACAATTGAAGAATATTATGTATATTATGTTTCTGAAAATGAAATAGACCTTGAAAAAATTCCCAAACATATTAGCTTCAAGCCTGACAACTTCATTTATTTTTTAAAGGAACTACACTTCCTTTCTACTACTGAAAAACTAAAGTAGGCTGTAAAAAGGTTCCAAGTTATTATGCATTAGGATAATTATTGAACATATGTTTTTAATTTCTTTTTGCAGACTAAAATGGGCTGTAATTTGCATGTTCTTCTGATCAAATCCAAAAAGGTTCAAGTCATTACGCATTAGGATAAATTTGAACGTATGATGTTTAATTTCTTCTCCAAATTTCCAATACTTACTCTATACGAGCCACTTCACTCAAGCCAGAGTGTCAAATGTGTACATCTTACATATACGGGTAACAAATATAATTAAAACAACTGAAAGTTTCTAATATTTGAAAGCATCGCTAGTCCTCTGAACTTCTTAATTTAAAATAAAGTGGACAATCAAACCGAAATAATTCATATTGCTTGAAACATACCACAAAGCGATTATTTTTGGAATTACGTAAGAATTGATGATGCTCATATAAAATAATTTGAAATACAACATTATAGTGTTACAGATTGGAAAATTTAAATAAAATGCATATTATGCATGTATACTGCAGTTGACTTTTGATAAAACTCCCTTACAGAAAGTTGACCACAATAGCTTGCTATCATTCCATGGCTTTTTTTGCAAATATAAAGGAGCTATTTCATCTCCTAAATGTGGATTATATCTTCTACTTGTAACCAATGTCCCTCAAAATGAGAATCTTCTACTTACTTATTTTCTTTGCAGCAGCTTTTTTTAAGGTGTTTTCAAAGAAAATTGAAGGAGGATCAAATAGGATTGGCACTTCTACCACAAATCTTACCGCTGATTCTAATCAAATAGAAATAATTCGTCGAGATTCGGTATCATCACCAACTGCTTGCTTACCACAAGGCTCACGCTCTACAGGATTTAATGCTGTATTTTACCCATACCCTTGTGGTTACCCATACAACTGTACATCCGACCGATTAACCTTCATGCAATATGGATATAAAAACTATTCTCCGACAGCGTATGCATATGGTGTCACTAATATTAATTTTCGTTTACAATATGATATGAGCTATAGTGATTATCAGTATCTTACAGGTCAAGTATACGGTCAAACTATAAACGTTGCTCATTTCTTGGTCGAGCTCAAAGGGTATTTTTTACCTCCAGAAACAGGTGATTACGTTGTGAACGTGATAGTAGACGATATTGCAGTTCTAAGTATTGGAGACTCTAAAGCATTTGAATGTTGCAATACAAATGTTTCTGCTAATAATGGAGAATATGATATATATACATATACATATTATACCCCTGGTGAACCTGGCTCTGCTACACTGACATTGTACCTTCTGAAGAACAGATTATATCCCATTCTGATAGTCTATGCTAATGCTGCCATGGTGATATACCAACTTAATGTTACAGTAACTACTCCAAGTGGAAAAGTTATATCAGATTTTACAAACGTTTATAACTTTGAGGATACAGAACTCTATTGCCCAGCGGTAGTAACAAGTACAATTCCCTGGACAGGAACAGTTACTTCAACCACTACCGTCACTCCAACTAACTCTGATGGTACTACTACTGTCGAAATATTGACTCCAAGTCACATCATGACCTTTACCACTCCATGGACCGGAACTGATACTTCAACAACCACTATCACTCCAACTAACTCTGATGGTACTACTACTGTTGAAGTATTGACCCCAAGTCACATCACCACCGTTACAACTCCATGGACTGGAACTGACACTTCAACTACCATCGTCACTCCAACTAACTCTGATGGTACTACTACTGTTGAAGTATTGACTCCAAGTCACATCACCACTATTACTACATTATGGACCGGAACTGAAACTTCAACTACTACTATTACTCCAACTGATTCAACTGGAACTACTACTGTGGAAGTATTGACTCCAAATCATATCACCACCATCACTACTCCATGGACTGGAACTGATACTTCAACTACTACTATCACTCCAACTAACTCTGATGGTACTACTACTGTCGAAGTATTGACTCCAAGTCACATCACCACCATCACTACTCCATGGACTGGAACTGATACTTCAACTACTACTATCACTCCAACTAACTCTGATGGAACTACTACTGTCGAAGTGTTGACTCCAGATCACATCACTACCATCACTACTCCATGGACTGGAACTGATACTTCAACTACTACTATCACTCCAACTAACTCTGACGGAACTACCACTGTCGAAATATTGACTCCAAGTCACATCACCACCATTACGACTCCATGGACCGGAACTGATACTTCAACAACAACCATTACTCCAACTAACTCTGATGGAACTACTACTATTGAAATCTTGACTCCAAGTCACATCACCACCATTACGACTCCATGGACCGGAACTGATAC
>JAKUBO010000203.1:0-10173 GCA_030566905.1 Chernovozyma aurita
AAGTATTTTAGAAGCATCGAAATATCCTAATGCTTATATTACGTATTTTAAATATTATTACGTTCAATAACATATTTCGAAGTGTACGTATCAACTGCAACTACATAGTAAAATATCTAATCCTGTATATAATGTATATTGAATAATACTTTATCTGCCTGGGATTAAATAGGTTAGAAGGGCATTATACTTGCAACCATTTGTGTGAATGGTAATAAAGTAGGGAAGTCATTTGACTTTATAATAATATTCAATATTTTCTTGTCTATTAATATTATATCACATGAAACATAGTTAGGTTAGGATTTACGGTGTCACTTTTCATTCATTCAGAATCACATGACAACCCAGATAGATATTTACTTAGTATGGGAGTAAGAATTACTATATTTACGTTGATAGAACAAGGTCTTTATTTTGGGTTTAAAAAGAGACTAGTCCTTTCATAGACTATTTTCTCTTACTACTGTTAAAAGGAATATATGGCAGGAAAAGTCAATATATGACGTCTTGAATATTGCTGAAAACTCAGTATTTCTTGACTAAATCACGTCAGAACACTCCAAACTAAATCTCATATTCTTATGGCTCTGTTTTGTTATGAATTTCTGTTATAATATCTTTTTAGATCTCTCTTTCATGAATGGCTCTGTTTCCACTTTAATCTTTCTAGATATCTTCCCTTAGCATTTTGATAAGCAGCCGTGCGTATTACCAATTTTAATGAGCAGTACGCTTGCATTTTCCATCAATTTCAAAGTATGTGGGTGAGAATTATATACACTACTTCTATATCTCAGTACTTATTTTCCTTTCAGTTTGAATGGTTCCTAAACTTTCCACCAATCTAGGGGCCTTTGAGAACCCAGCAGTTCTTCCAACAGTAAAAATTTTATTCAATACTATATATATGTTTAACTATGTCAAAATTATATGACTTTATTATTGTTATTTTTGATCAAAATTATATGACTTTATTATTGATGCTCTTGATCAAAATATTCTGGTTAACATATATATTTGCAGGATTTTTGCAAAGCATGCCAAATTTTACTTTAAAAAAAAAAATATTTATACGTACATATAAAATTTAGAATATCTTTGGCTAATACATTATTATAAAGTAGAATAATCTATTGAAATCTATTTAGGAAGCAGTAATGTCATCATATGCAACCAACTATTATGTTTTAACTCATAGTAGGTGTCTGGATTTTAAATACAAGAAAAGTCACGTGATATTATTTAGAACTGAGAGATGTTGCAATATTTTAAGGTGATATTTAATTAAAGTCATATGAAAACAAACAAAATAAGCTCAATTTTTGATAAGTTAGAAAAGTATAGATCATGTAATCAAGGATTAAACAGACATGCATGGGTTTAAGCTTGTTTGCGGTGGTAGGTAGTCTTCCCCTGGAATGCCCTAAGTTGAGTTACATTTTGTAGTGAATTATGATATTTTGCTTATAGTATAGAGCTTCTAATTTGGATTTTGATAATCTAATCCTTTCAGAAACTATCTTCTAAAACCAGCTTTAAGGGGGTTATACAAAAGAAAATATTATGTTGTAGCCTATTTAAGAATACTTTTGGAAAATGGAGGGAGCTTGCTTGATAGAAGAACAATAACAAAGAAAATAACTATTCTTTTGCAGTTTACTCGTCAGTGTTGTTGCTCTTTGGTGGTTTTAGCATGTATTTAACTTATTTTGTATTGGAAAGTTTTTGTTCAGGAATATGAACGGTACACTACTTTTCAGGGTAATGTGTTAGATTACCTGGAGTTTTATTTTCTCAGACAGTTTAGAGTATAAGTGAATGGAAGTATGAATTAGTATATTTATGTTGATAGTACAAGGTCTTTACTTTGGTTTAATAGACTAATCCTTTCATAGACTATTTTCTCTTAAAAAGAATATAGACATACAAAAATATTATATTGTAACCTATTTAGATATACAGTTGGAGATGAAGATGTACCCTCAAAAGAATAACGGAGAACGTTATTGTTCTTTCGGGGTTTACTCGTCAGTGTTATTGCTTCGTTGGTGGTTTTAACATGTATTTAACAATGGACAAGATTTCAATTAAAAACTTATCACGTGGAGAAGGTTCAGAATGTGAACAGTACACTACCATTTCTAAATAATTTGCAACATTACTCAGAATGATTCTTTTAGTTAGTTGCCTTGAGTTTTATTTTCTCAAAACAATTAGGTGCCCCGGTGTTTGGGAGTTCTGGTGTACGGGTGGCCCAGTGTCAGACTATCTTTATTTTGCATTTATCTCGGAATAAAGATGGCTAGAAAATTAACGATTACTTAAAGTGGTTCTTGGGGGTAATGGTTGTTGATATCTTCGTGGACGCTTCCTTCGTTTAAAGAATGAATCGATGGTAGACTGTTGTTGATGTCTTTTTCTAGATCTGGTCGATTTTTGAGTGGATCTAGCATGGTGATTAGAACTGATAATCATCTTATTATATTTGTTGTAAATACCTAAGAGATTGCGCAGGCGTTTCTTACAGTATTGAACTCTGGTAACGATTTTCTTGGAGTGCGGAATTCTGCGGTTAACGAAATCATTTCGTTCAAGATGCCGAAGAATAGACCGCTGTAATTGATGAGAAGCATCTCTTTCCCATATATGATTATATTCGACATGTAGACGAAATGTTTGTATAGGGGTCTTTGAGATCTGTGGTTCAGTTGGAGAGAAATGTTCAGTAATGCATTTTCGAAACCTTTGGCGGCATTTGTTAGGAGGATAGCCTCGGAATCGAAGATCGTTATAGAAGATCTTTCAGTGCTTAGTAGCAGCACTGATACTAAAATAGGAATTCTTGATACGAAGGATTCCGCCATTGACAAGGCCTCTTTTGGTGGCTTTGGGATGAGCGCTAGACCATGGCAGGTATTCATACGTATTAGTCGGTTTTCAATGAAGTCCAAATGTAACTTTAGGGGCCCTGGTACTGATAAGAAGGTCTAAGAACGGTTGTTCTTGAGCTGGTACAGTCCAGTTAATACGAAGAGGGCGATCTAAATTACGTTCAATGTATGAGGTAATTTGTTCTGAGTGTCTCTCCGGTACGATGATACAAATATCATCTATATACCGGATATATAGACAAGACCACTCTTGTTGAATAGTGTTAATGAATTTTTGTTCCGAATCTGCAAGGTATAGATTGGCATACTCTGGTTCCATATTTGTACCCATAGCTGTCCCTTTAATCTGTTGGTAAATTTGGTTCTCAAATTGAAAGAAATTGCTGTTCATTACAAATTGAGTTAATTCACTGTAGAGGGCTGCTTGGTTTCGTTGTGAGAATCCAGGGCAGTGCAGATGGAAGGGGAAGGTGTAAACTTGATTGTATGTACTTTGAATTCTCTCGGCTGTAGGGATGTTGGTATATAAGCTTGTAACATCTCCCGTGATAATACAGTAATTAGTATCAGGGTTGATAGTGTAATTTTGATGGTGTTGAATCACTTCTGTCGTATTATTAACTATCCATTTATATTGAGTAACTATTTTTCGAAGTTGACTGGATAATAGTTTGGATAGTTTTGTCGTTCCCCAACTATAAGTTGGAATGATAGGACGACTAGATGGGGGATTTTTGTGAACCTTGGGTAATATGTGAAAGATAGGAAAGTTGGTAAAATCGGAAAGGGTGACACTGTGAAGATAGTTAAGCGTATTTTTAGAAAATAGGTAGCCCTTTTTATTAATAAGGGAAACTGTGTTGCATCTTTCAAGTGTGTCCATTATAGAGTCATAAGTTGCTTTAAGTCGTGAGCTGATGTCAGATTTATGTTCTGCTACAGGTCCGATATGAGAGTAGTAAGCGGTATCATCGATGTGACTGTGAATCTGGGAGATATACTAGTTCAAATCTATAATGGCTAAGCCGAGATTTTTATCTGATGGCTTGATAAGGACATTGGATTGTTTTTGAAATTCTTTGATTACTTCAATCGCTTTAATTCTAATGTTCCTTTTACCAGTTTTTGGTGCATTCTTCTCAAAGTTGGCAACTAGTGTTGAGATTGGAGTAAGAATGTGGTCAAGAAGGTTTTTATCTAAAGGTGGGTACCAATTAGACTTTAATCTGAACTTGAGATCATCAGAAGCTACCTCATTAGCATTATGGTAATCTGTGAAATGATTGAATACCCGGAGATCACGTGATAGTGTAGTATATATTAGGTCTGGTAGATGTTGCTATGTGACGTACGTTGTGATTGAGGGATGAATTTTGTACCTAGTGTCAAAGTTTGTTTTATGACTTCTGGGAGTGTAATTTTATTATCGGTGCCTATTGAGTGAATCTTTTTGGGAAACATTATGCTTTCAAGGAAGTGTGGATGACTAAACAACTAAATGTAGTGATTTCTTACTGTATCAGTAGCTTGAAAGTATGATTGAGGAATGGGGTAGGACTTATAATATGGCATGACTTTCTCTAGTTTGGCAAGTTGGGATTCTTCAATGAGAGTGTCTAGAAGAATTGTGTTCTCCTGGGGTGGCGATTCCCTTGGCGAACTTTTCCTTTTTCGCCTGATCTTCTTACCTGTTGATCGCTTCCGTTTTCTACGTTGTGCTTGGTGTTGTTTGTTTTTGTAGAATTTTTGGATTTGTTACTGGATGTGGAAGATTTTTTGGAAAGTGCATGGGAGTTTAAACGTGATGATGGCATATTGTTTAAATTTTGTAGCTGTTGGCTTTTTAGTTTTTGAATGTCTTTATGAATATTAACAAGTTCTTGTTCTATTTTAGTCATGGCATCTTAATTAGTGCTCGTCGCTGCGTTGGTAATATCGTCAATCATTTCAACGTCATTGGATCTCATGTTATGCTTGTTGAAATATTTGAAAAACAAGCTTCTACCTTTAGACAGTTGTGTGTCGTCGATGTCTGTAAGCTTGGTAAGGATTTCATCAAGTATTTTTTGAATTAACGAATCAAACCCAGTATTAGTGAAGGTGATACGTGTGGGTAACCTGATCACTGAGGCTTTGTTGATATCCGCTATCATGTAGGTTATTTGTACCTTGACATTTAACTCATTCATGGGTTGTTCGTGGAGGTTTGTTTTAGAGTAGGACTGTTGTTCCTCGTTTATTCTGTGGGCTCTTTCATTGGTGTTATGGATTGCTTCAATAAGTTGTCTCTTATACAACTCTTGTAATGTAGCGTTAACTAAATCCTTTTTCATAAAGGGGTAGTTGATGGGAGCTACTTTCCATTCGGGAGGAATCAGGTTTGCATCGTGGAGAAATTTGAATTATTTCATCCTTAAAGTAGCGATATAATATCTTTTACGAAATTGATCATATGATTCGTATATTCTATTCTTGAATTGGTGAACAATTTTAGTAAATTCTCCACGTTCTTTTTGCAGTCTAGAGATTTTATCGTAAAAGTTAATATCTTCTTGTGAGTCGCCGATATTGGTGGTTGGAGAAGGATTCCATAGAATCTCCGAACTTGGATGGAATTGTTCGTGGTTGATTGGGGATGACATGTTAAAGTAAGCAATTTCTTATAGGAACAATGGGTGTATGAATTATTATATTTATGTTGATAGTACAGGGCCTTTATTTTGGGTTTAATAGACTAATCCTTTCAAAGACTATTTTCTCTTGCCACTGTTAAAAGGGATATATACATACAAAAATATTATATTGTAACCTATTCAGATATACTGATGGAAACGGAGATGGTGCCGTCGACACAATAACAGAAAACTTTATTGTTCTTTCGCGGTTTACTCGTCAGTGTTATTGCTTTGTTGGTGGTTTTAACATGTATTTAACAATGGAAAAGACTTCAATTGAAAACTTATCACGAGGATACCGTTCAGAATATGAACAGCACACAACCTTTTTTGAATAATTTGCAACATTATTCTGAATGATTATTCTCTCAAAACAACTAGGTGCCCACAGTTAGGTGCCCCGGTGTTTGTGGGTCAGAGGGAAATATAATGGGTAAGGCAGTGTCAAGCTATCTTTATTTTGCGTTTATCTTGGATGGCTAGAAAATTAACGATTACTTAAAGTGGTTCTTGTGGGTAATGGTTGTCGATATCTTCGTGGACGCTTCCTTCGTCTAAAGAATGAATCGATGGTAGACTGTTGCTGATGTCTTTTTCTAGGTCTGGACGATTGTTGAGGGGATCTAGCATGCAGATTAGTGCTTATAATCATCTTATTATATTTGTTGTAAATATCTAAGAGATTGCGCAGACGTTTCTCACTGTATTGAACTCTGGTAACGATTTTCTCGGTAAGCGGAATTCTGCGGTTGACGAAATCATTTCGTTCAATATGCAGGAGAATTAACCCCCGTAATTGATGAGAAGTAAATCTAAATTGGGAACGCCCCTAACTGCCTAGAATTAGTTTTGCAGTGCCCAAATCATTACTTCCTAATTGCTATGCATTGCATTGATTTTTACTAAAAGTTTCAACACCTGAGACTTGACGTACCTATCTAGAAATGCTCATGAATCTCTCATATAAAGTCGATAACTCAAGTACTGCAACTGCTACAATTTAGCAAGCCTCTTTTTCAGCTTTGTCATAGATTCAAAGCTTTTTTAGTTGCCTATATGTTAGGACGTGCATATTGTGTATATTGGAATTTGGATTGTCTATGGTTTGGGTGGCTCATATAATTTTCTTGATTTTGGTATTCAATATCCTTACCTACAGTCAAATGGGATTTACTTCTTCTAAATTTTGTTATTTTTTCTACATTTGAATATCAATGCATACTACTTTGTATAGTAATGATATAGCATGTCTCTGAAATCAAACCTTGATTATAAAATATTCCCATCATGCAAAGGTTTCCAATTATTTTTTATACTACATAGCCTTAATAGAGCTTAGTGACCAATTTTGTTAAATCTCTGATTGCTTATAATTAAAGCCCAAGCAAATCTTTTCCCCTGTAAAATTATTTATGCATAAAGAGCTTGTCTATGGAACCTCCTTGTTAATATTCTATATTGTGGGGGAAGACAGAATAGAAATTAGCCGCATCTTAAAAGGTTGGGTTTCTTCAATAGGGTTCTGTGTATGTATCATTTGTGGCCAGCATCTTGCAAATATTCTGTAGATGTTCAAGTTGTAATCAATTACTGTTCTGTTTCGTATAAGCCCGTGATCGCATATTCTTCCAAAAAATTCAAGTTTGTCAATTCTTTGTCATAATTCCATAAACTTAATACTGTAGTTAATTTTTTCTAAAATCCTCTTTAGTATAAAGTCTCTTTATTATTTATATTCGGTACCAAGAGTGCACAGTCTGCAAATTGTGATCAATTTTGCTTATGATGTGAGAGAGAATACTTAAAACTATTCTGTGTCCAGCTATCTCTCTTCGTAACCTCGTAATGCAAGTTAGGCAATATAAATATTTACATTTTTGTAATTTATTAATTTTTTATTCATCTTTTCTGAATCTTTCTGGAATTATTGATCATCTTAATATATTTGATACTGTAGGTATAGAAGTGGAAAAGATATTTTAACAAACAAAATTTTTTGGCAAGCTGATTGGCTGAAAAAGTTTGCTAGGGATAAAATTTAATTTCTTCTGTAAGTTGTTCTCTTCTTGTACAATCTATAGAACAACATTTAGATAAGTATAGTTGAATGTGTAAACGTAGAAATGATATTAAATTACCAAATAAGTCTGTTCCTGCTTGCAATGAATGTTTACAGACTCTCAACAAGATAAAAGTTAAAAAGTAAATTTGTAACTAACGATTTCAGTTCGTCTTATCTGAGAACTTATTGAAATTCGTGCGGGCAATGTGATGCATTAGCCAAAGTTGGTCTTAGCACGACATGGCTTCATAGGACTTTATATGCACTTCGTCATAAAAAATAAAAAAGTTTTCAGATATCCGGCCTGTAGATAAGTGCTTAAGAGAAATTTTATTTTGGTCAACAGTTTGCGAAAAGAAATTAAAAATCATACGTTCAATAATTATCCTAATGCGTAATAACTAGTAATCTTTTTGAATTTGATCAGAAGACCATGATATTACTGCCTTACCGTCTACTTTAGTCTTTCAATAGTAGAAAGGATTGAAGGGATTTTTCTAACAATAAATGAAGTTGTCAGCCTTGAAGTTACTATTCTTGGGAATTGCTCCATGGTCTATTTCATCTTCAGAAACATCATATATATTGAAATATTCTTCAATTGTTTTTGTTATTCAATAATTGTTGCATAATATTTCGGTTTGATTGTGCACTTTATTATCCATTAAGAAGTTCAGATAACTAGCAATATTTTCAAATATTTGAAGCTTTCAGTTGTGTTAATTATATTTGATACTCGTATGTGTCAGATACAAACATTTGACACTTTCAGTTGTGTTAATTATATTTGATACTCGTATATGTAAGATGTACACATTTGATACTCTGACTTGAGTAAAGAGGCTCATATAAAGTAATTATTGGAAATCTGCAAGAAGAAATTAAAGATCATACGTTTAATAATTGTCCTAATGCATAATAACTTGGAACTTTTTACAGCCCACTTTATCTTTTCAATAGGTAGAAAGGATGTGTGATTTTTTGTTACACGAAAACTAAAAAGTCTTCACACTGTAAGAAATCTGGCTCTCAGGTAATTAGTGCTTAGTACTTAATAAAAAATTTATTTTTGGCTAATATCGTAAACTTTAGTGTTAGAAGGGTGTTCAAAATCTGTGACTCTTGCTTAGATCTCAATTTTTTTTAGTTGTGCTTAAAACCTGACATATAGCACATAGAGAGTCATATTAGATATGCTAGATGTCAGGAATTCAACATGCTAAATATCTTATTTTATATATTAAATTGAGCTCAAATCAAATCATATTTTTCGTCTGTGTATAAGGAGGTCATATTTATTTTGCTTTTATTACAAATTAAAGTATCTCAAACTTTTTTACTGTATGAGCCAATCATTTTATATAATTATAGTACATTCAAGGTTACATTTTTGGTCTAGATTATGTATTGCTCTATGTGCCAGCTGAACTTCAAATTTTTAATTATATGATAAGACAGTTTCAGAATAGTAAATATATAGAATACTCTTGCAATTGAATACAAAATCTATCTTACAAGTAGACTATTTGTAACCCTGGTAGATACTATCAATCTTTAATCTGCATTTGTACTTTAAAACAACATAGAGAATTAAATGAATATTCATTTCATTATACACAATATTATTTGTTTATTTGATCATTAAATTTGATTTCTTATTTGGTATGGAATGTCGTTTTTTAACAGCTTTTCATTGTTCGCTTAATTCTTTCAACTTTTCAATTTGTTCCTTCATAGATCCCCATTTTGTGAATATGTTTCTATAACAACAATGTAACGCTTCATTTCAGTTTCTAAGCAATTCATTACTTTGAATCGAGGAACTGCCTTTGATTTAATGTCCACCAAAGTATTCAAAACCACTAATAAAATCTTAGGAATCCAAGGTAAATTGATAAAGTGCTTCTTATCAGAATTCATGAAATATTCAATATACAAAATAAGATTCGAGCTACCTTTTATTATTAAGGTGATCCAATTGTTGAATTTTTGGTATTTGGTTAATAGTATTATTTTTAGTAGATTATCAATTCGTTGTATTAAATAGGTCATTTTTTTGGGTACGAGAATAATGGTATTTGCAGCAAGCTCTTAAAATCCTTGAAATCAATAAAATCTTTTTCATTTATATTGAGCTCGTTGATTATAAATTGGGAAAATATCATTTCACTTTGATTTTTTTCACGAAGAATTTCATCACCAGTAACATTAACCAAATTCTCTGTTTTGTTTTCATGGTTAATATTACTTTTAGTGATATTCTTCTTATCTATTGCTGTGAATGTTGTGGTAGTAAATGACCTATTGTTATTAACATTTAAACCTTTTGGAATACCATTCTGAGATAAGTTCCCCCAAAAGGAGATACAATTATTATCAGGACATCTTCCACCTTCACAACAAAGATCAGGCTTGTGGTCATAGCTAAATGTTTTTGATGTGATTGGTTCATACCTAAATCTTCTCTCATATATTTTGACCAGCTCAATTATTAATCTTAGTTGCATATTACTAGGTGACTCTATTATTGTATCTTCTTTTT
>JAKUBO010000204.1:0-10138 GCA_030566905.1 Chernovozyma aurita
CCGGAACTGTCTCTTCAACTATCACTATTACTCCATCAACATCTGGTGGAATTACTACTGTTGAGGTATTGACTCCAACTACTCCAGGTGTCACAACTATCACTACCCCATGGACCGGAACTGTCTCTTCAACTATCACTATTACTCCATCAACATCTGGTGGAATAACTACTGTTGAAGTATTGACTCCTAGTGGTCCTGTAGTACGAACAGATGTTCGGACAACTGTTTTGACTGTTACTTCGTGTTCTCATGGAATTTGTACAAAAGTACCAATTTTGACCGGTTACGTAATAATTACAAGTGATTACTCCTCATATACTACATATTGCCCAGTTCCAAGCAGTAATCAATCTGGTTCTTCCAATGGTTCTGGTTCTTCTAATGGTTCTGGATCTTCTAGTGGCTCTGGATCTTCTAATGGTTCTGGTTCTTCTAATGGTTCTGGTTCTTCTAGTGGCTCTGGTTCTTCTAGTGGCTCTGGTTCTTCTAATGGTTCTGGTTCTTCTAGTGGCTCTGGTTCTTCTAGTGGCTCTGGTTTTTCTAATGGTTCTGGTTCTTCTACTGGTTCTGATTCTTCTAATGGTTCTGGTTCTTCTACTGGTTCTGATTCTTCTAGTGGCTCTGGTTCTTCTAATGGTTCTGGTTCTTCTAGTGGTTCTGATTCTTCTAGTGGCTCTGGTTCTTCTAATGGTTCTGGTTCTTCTAATGGTTCTGGTTCTTCTAATGGTTCTGGTTCCTCAAGCAATAATCAATCTGGTTCCTCGAGCAGTTATGTCCCATCAATTTCAATATCCGAGTATTCGGGAGAAGCCTCAGGTTCCATCCACAAAGCAGCCTTCACTTCCCTTATTTGGATTGCAATGTCTTTTTTCTTTTAATCTCTTCAAATAGTCATTCATACACACTTTGTGTCTACTTTTTTCAAATTTTGATCTATAATTTCTTTTGTTTTATTTTTAATTTTCTTATTTTCTTTATACTATTATTTGTATCTTAATTTTATTCTATATTTCTTATATACGTTTGCTTTTGACCTTATTGGTGAGTCTCTTTTTTCGTTTTGTTATATTTTTAATTTACTATTTTCATTTTTTAAAACTATTTGTACCATACACACAATTTGCATCAAATGCTGCCTTAGCTACAACATTTTCATGTCAGCATTTGAAAGTATTTTATAACCATCGAAATATTCAATTGCTTATATTACGTATTTTTAAGTATTATTACGAAGTAATATCATATTTCGAAGTGTGCGTATCAACTGCAACTACATAGTAAAATGTTCTGAATCCTGTATATACTGTACATTGAATAATACTTTATCTGCTTTGAATTAAACAAGTTTAAAGGGCATTAAATATGAAACCATTTGTGTGAATGGTAATAAAGTAGACAGAAGACTATGCTACATTTATATAATTTTTGGGAATAGCTTTATTGTGCATAGTTGAGGTCTATTTGTTTTTAGGTCTGATAACTATTTCTATTTCATACTTGTATATAATAATGAGTGAAATTATGACGATTCTCGATTTTTTTATTCAATTGGGTGGCAAATTATAAATCTGTTTCTAACTGCTTGGGAGAAAATAGATTGCACGAAGAAGTAGCTGATAGAAGAGCCCCATTCTGGGAGAAGAAAAATTGCCTGTTGAAATATTCAAAGACCTTCTTGAGATGCTCTTAACAAGGAGTGGCATTCGGTTGGATAATATTTCATAGTACAAACAGAAGGGACAAAAAAGACTGAGTTGCCTGAAAGTCACAAAGCAATAAAACTCACCATTGATTCCGAAGTCGTGCACCACCAGCAGGTTTTAGATTGGATTCATCCTACTAAATACACATAGCAGAACTACGATTCTTATTTCAATCTATATAGTTGATGGCGAATATGGCCGTTATATTTACAGATGGTTTAAAATTTGATTATGCTCTTGTTGGTTTCTGTGTTGCTTCTAGTAAAGAAGTTCTTTGCACTTTAGATAATAGTCTCCATGGATTTAACAATATTGTGAGAAAGGGATTTCTGCCAAGATTAAGGATTTTTTCGACAGTTGTAAAACTGTTCATTTTAAAGCCCATTTTCTGTCCTCCTAATTTCTAAAAGAAATTTGACGATGAAAACTAAAAGAGATTTTCAAGATGGCAATTATGAGCATTTGATTATGATTGGAAGCGTTAATACCTTAATACTTATTTTTTGTGGTAATATTTCAATTAATAGAACAAACCGAAATCTCAAAAGTGAAAAATAAAAAAATAGAGCTGTTTATAACCAATGCAACAACACAACCAATTGAATGGTTTAAATGATAAAAGGAAAGGTGTATGAATTACTATACTTATGTTGATAGTACAGAGCCTTTATTTCGAGTTTAATAGACTAATCCTTTCATAGTCTATTTTCTCTAACCACTGTTAAAAGGAATATACAAACAGAAATATTATATTGTAACCTATTTAGGTATACTGATGGAGACGGAGATGGAGCCGTTACTCACAATAACAGAGAACGTTATTGTTCTTTCGCGGTTTACTCGTCAGTGTTATTGCTTTGTTGGTGGTCTTAACATGTATTTAACAATTGTAAAGATTTCAATTGAAAACTTTACACGTCGCCCCTGATCAGAATATGAACAGTACACTACCATTTGCGGGTAATTTGCGGGTAATTTGCTACATTACGCAGAATGATTATTTTCTCTGTATAGTTAATTGTCTTGAGTTTTAATTTCCAAAGACAGTTAGGTGCCCGGTCCAGAGGTGTACAGGTGTTCGTGGATACAGGTGTACAAGGGTACGGGTGACCCAGTATGAATACTGAGCCAGGGAGAAACATAATGGGGATGGTAGTGTCAGACTATCTTTATATTGCGTTTATCTCGAAATAAAGATGGCTAGAAAATTAACGATTACCTAAAGTGGTTCTTGTGGGTAATGGTTGTCGATATCTTCGTGGACGCTTCCTTCGTCTAAAGAATGAATCGATAGTAGACTGTTGCTGATGTCTTTTTCTAGGTCTGGTCGATTGTTGAGTGGATCTAGCATGGAGATTAGTGCTGATAATCAACTTATTATATTTGTTGTAAATATCTAAGAGATTGCGCAGACGTTTCTTACTGTATTGAACTCTGGTAAGTATTTTCTCGATATGCGGAATTCTGCGGTTGACGAAATCATTTCGTTCAAGATGCAGGAGAATAGACCGCTGTAATTGACGAGAAGCATTACTTTCCCATATATGATTATATTCGACGTGTAGACGAAATGTTTGTACAGGGGTATTTGAGATCAGTGGTTCAGATGGAGAGAAATGTTTAATAATGCATTCTCGGAACCATTGACGGCATTTGTTAGGTGGATAGCCTCGGTATCGAAGATTGTTATAGAAAATCTTTAAGTGCTTAGTAGCAGCACTGATACTAGAACAGGAATTCTTGATACGAAGGATTTCACCATTGACAAAGCCTCTTTTGGTGGCTTCGGGATGAGCACTAGACCATGGTAGGTATTCATGCGTATTAGTTGGTTTTCGATAAAGTTCAA
Organism: Chernovozyma aurita; assembly: GCA_030566905.1. Lineage (NCBI taxonomy): Eukaryota > Fungi > Ascomycota > Pichiomycetes > Serinales > Debaryomycetaceae > Chernovozyma > Chernovozyma aurita. The sequence goes on from JAKUBO010000204.1 coordinate 3,556, forward strand.
ATGTAACTTTAGAGACCTTGGTACTGATAAGAAGGTCTAAAAACGGTTGTTCTTGAGCTGGTGCAATCAAGTTAATACGAAGAGGGCGATCTAAATTACGTTCAATGTATAAGGTAATTTGTTCTGAGTGTCTCTCCGGTACGATGATACAAATATCATCTATGTACCGGATATATAGACAAGACCACTCTTGTTGAATAGTGTTAATAAATTTTTGTTCCGAATCTGCTACGTAGAGATTGGCATACTCTGGTACCATATTTGTACCCATGGCTGTCCCTCTAAACTGTTGGTAAATTTGGTTGTCAAATTGAAAGAAATTGCTGTTCATTACAAATTGAGTCAATTCACTGTAGAGGGTTCCTTGGTTTCGTTGAGAAAATCCAGGGCAGTGCAGATGGAAGGGGAAGGTAAACTTGATTGTATATACTTTGAATTCCCTCTGCTGTAGGGATATTGGTATATAAACTTGTAACATCTCCCGTAATAATACAGTAATTAGTATCAAGGTTGATAGTGTAATTATGAAGGTGTTGAATCACTTCTGTCGTATTATTGACTATCCATTTATGTTGAGTAACTATTTTTCGAAGTTGACTGGATAATAGTTTGGATAGTTTTGTCGTTCCCCAACTATAAGTTGGAATGATAGGACGACTAGATGGGGGATTTTTGTGAACTTTCGGTAATATGTGAAACATAGGAAAGTTGGTAAAATCGGAGAGGGTGACACTGTGAAGATAGTCAAGGGTATTTTTAGAAAATAGGTAGCCTTTTCTATTGATAAGGGAAGATGTGTTGCATCTTTCAAGTGTGTCCATTATAGTTTCATAAGTTGCTTTAAGTCGTGATCTGAAGTCAGATTTATATTCTGTTACAGGTCCGATATGAGAGTTGTAAGCGGTATCATCAATGTGACTGTGAATCTGGGAGATATACCAGTTTAAATCTATAATGGCTAAGCCAAGATTTTTATCTGATGGCTTGATAAGGACATTGGATTGTATTTGAAATTCTTTGATTTCTTCAATCGCTTTAATTCTAATGTTCCTTTTACCAGTTTTTGGTGCATTCTTCTCAAAGTCAGCAACTAGTGTTGAGATTGGAGTAAGAATTTGGTCAAGAAGGTTTTTATCTAAAGGTGGGTACCAGTTAGATTTTAATCAGAACTTGAGATCATCAGGAGCTACCTCATTAGCATTGTGGTAGACTCTGAAATGATTGAATAACTGGAGATCATGTGATAGTCTAGTATACATTGGTCTAGTAGATGTTTCTAGGTGACACGTACATTGTGATTGAGGGATGAATTTTGTACCTAGTGTTAAAGTTTGTTTTATAACTTCTGCGAGTGTAATTTTATCATCGGTGCCTATTGAGTGAATCTTTTTAGGAAACACTATGCTTTCAAGGAAGTGTGGACGACTAAACAACCAAATTTAGTGACTTCTTACTGTATCAGTAGCTTGAAAGTATGATTGAGGAATGGGATAGGACTTATAATAGGGCCTGACTTTCTCTAGTTTACCCAGTTGGGATTCCTCAATGAGAGTGTCTAGAAGAACTATGTTCTGCAGGGGTGGCGATTCCCTTGGTGAGCCTTTCCATTTTTGCCTGATTTTCTTACCTGTTGATCGCTTCCGTTTTCTACGTTGTGCTTGGTATTGTTTGTTTTTGTAGAATTTTTGGATTTGTTTCTGGATGTGGAAGATTTTTTGGAAATTGCATGGGAGTCTAAACGTGATGATGAAGTATTGTTAGAATTTTGTAGCTGTTGGCTTTTTAGTTTTTGAATGTCATTATGAATATTAACAAGTTCTTGTTTTATTTTAGTCATGGCATCTAAATTAGTACTCGTCGCTGCTTTGGTAATATCGTCAATCATTTCAAAGTCATTGGATCTCATGTTACGCTTGTTGAAATATTTGAAAAACAAGCTGCTACCTTCAGACAGTTGTGTGTCGTCGATGTCTGTAAGCCTAGCAAGGATTTCATCAAGTATTTTTTGAATTAACGATTCAAACTCGGTATGAGTGAAAGTGAGATGTATGAGTAGCCTGATCACTAAGGCTTTGTTGATATCCGTTATCATTTAGGTTATTTGTACTTTGGTATTTAACTCATTCATGAGTTGTTCGCGAAGGTTTGTTTCAGTGTAGGACGGTTGTTCCTCGTTTATTCTGTGGGCTCCTTCATTGGTGTTATGGATAGTTTCAATAAGTTGTTTCTTATAAAACTCTTGTAATGAAGCGTTAACTAAATCCTTTTCATAAAGGGGTAGTTGATGGGAGCTACTTTCCATTCGGGAGAAGTCAGGTTTGCATCGAGGAGAAATTTGAATTTTTTCATCCTTAAAGTTGTGATATAATACTTTTACGAAATTGTTCATATGATTCGTATATTCTATTCTTGAATTGGTGAACAACTTTAGTAAATTCTTCACGTCCTTTTTGCAGTTTAGAAATTCTATCGTAAAAGTAGTTAATATCTTCTTGTGAGTCGCCTTGATTGGCGATTGGAGGAGGTGGTGGATTCTATAGAATCTCCGAACTTGGATGGAAATGTTCGTGGTTGATTGGGGATGACATGTTATGACCAGCAATTTCTTATAGGAACTATGGGTGTATGAATTACTATACTTATGTTGATAGTACAGGGCCTTTATTTTGGGTTTAATAGACTAATCCTTTCGTAGAATATTTTCTCCTACTACTGTTAAAAAGAATATATACCTAAATTTTTACCTTCTATGGCTGGGAATAGGTTTGATTAACTATTTAAGTATCTAACATTGCTCTCAAACTCCCCTAACCAGTATAATTTATATGTGGCAGAAAAAGTTAATATATCACGTGTTGAATATTTCTAAAAACTCTGTATTTCTTGACCAAATAATGGCAGAACACTCTAAACTAAAGCCTCATATTCGTATGGCTCTATTTTTGTTATGAAATTCTGTTATGATATCTTTTTAGATCACTCTTTCATGAATGGCTCTGTTTCCACTTCAATCTTTCTAGATATTTTCCCTTAGCATTTTGATAAGCAGCTATGCGAATTACTAATTTTAATGTGCAGTACGCTTGCATTTTCCATCAATTTCAAAGTATGTGGGTGAGAATTATATACACTACTTCTATATCTCAGAACTTATTTTCCTTTCAGTTTGTATGGTTCCTAAGCTTTCCACCAATCTAGGACACCTTTGAGAAGCCAGCAGTTCTTCCATAAGTAAAATATTTATTGAATACTATGCATATGTTTAACTATGTCAAAATTTTATGGCTTTATTATTGTTATTTTAAGTCAAAATTATATGACTTTATTATTGTTACTCGCGATCAAAATATACTGGTTAACATATATATTTGTAGGTTTTTGCAAAGTATGCCAAATTTTACTTTAAAAAAAGAAAGAAGATTTATACATACATATAAAATTTAGAATCTCTTTGACTAATACATTATTATAAAGTAGAATAATCTATTGAAATCTATTTAAGAAGCAGTAATGTCATCATAAGCAACCAAACTATTATGTTTTATCTCATAGTAGGTGTCTGGATTTTAAATACAAGATAAAAGTCACGTGACAGTATTTAGAACTGAGAGATGTTGCAATATTTTAAGGTGATATTTAATTAAAGTCATATGAAAACAAACAAAAAAAGCTCAATTTTTGATAAGTTAGAAAAGTATAGATCATGTAATCAAGGATTAAACAGACATGTATGGGTTTAAGCTTGTTTGCGGTGGCAGGTAGTCTTCCCCTGGAATGCCCTAAGTTGAGTTAGATTTTGTAGAGAATTATGATATTTTGTTTATAGTATAGAACTTCTAATTTGGGTTTTGATAATCTATTCTTTTCAGAAACTATCTTCTAAAACCAGCGTTAAGGGGGTTATACAAAAGCAAATATTATGTTGTAGCCTATTTAAGAATACTTTTGGAAAATGGAGGGATCTTGTTTGATAGAAGAACAATAACAAAGAAAATAACTATTCTTTTGCAGTTTACTGGTCAGTGTTGTGGCTCTTCAGTGGTTTTACCAAGTATTTAACTTATTTTGTATTGGAAAGTTTTTCAGATTCAGCCGTTAAGGAATATGAACAGTACACTACTTTTCGGGGTAATATACTAGATTACGTGGAGTTTTATTTTCTCTGTACGCTTAGTTGCCCGAAATTTTATTTTCTCAAACAGTTTAGAATATAAGTGTATGGAAGTATGAATTAGTATATTTATGTTGATAGTACGAGGTCTTTACTTTAGTTTAAAAGACTAATCCTTTCATAGACTATTCTCTCTTAAAAGGAATATATACAAACTGAAATATTATATTGTAACCAATGTAGACATACTGCTGGAGATGGAGTTTGTTACCGTCAAATTAATAATAGAGAAAGTTATTGTTTTTTCGCAGTTTACTTGTCAGTGTTATTGTTTTGTTGGTGGTTTTAACATGTACTTAACAATGGAAAAGATTTCAATTGAAAACTTATCACGTGGAGACGGTTCAGAGTATGACAGGACACTACCTTTCTTGAATAATTTACAACATTATTCTGATTGATTATTCTCTCAAGACAGTTAGGTGGCCCGGTGTATTGGTATAGGGAAGAATAGGTGTATGAATTATTATATTTATGTTCATACAGGGCCTTTATTTTGGGTTTAATAGACTAATCCTTTCATAGACTATTTTCTCTCACCACAGTTAAAAGGAATATACAAACAAAAATATTATATTGTAACCTATTTAGATATACTGATGGCAATGGAGATTTCACCGTCGACACAATAACAGAGAAGGTTATTCTTCTTTTGCGGTTTACTTTTCTGTGTTATCGATCTTTGGTGGTTTTAGATTGTATTAACTTTGGAAAAGTTTCCGTTTTGAAAACTTATCACGTGGAGTCGGTTCAGAGTATGAACAGTACACTACCTTTTCTAAATAATTTGCAACATTATTCTGATTGATTAATAAGGGAGTATGAATTACTATATTTATGTTGATAGTACAGGGCCTTTATTTCGGGTTTAATAGACTAATCCTTTCATAGACTATTTTCTCTAACCACAGTTAAAAGGAATATACAAACAAAAATATTATATTGTAACCTATTTAGATAAACTGATGGAAACGGAGATTTTGTCGCAGTCACAATAACAGAGAAGGTTATTGTTCTTTTGCGGTTTACTCATCAGTGTTATTGCTCCGTTGGTGGTTTTAAGATGTATTTAACAATAGAAAGGATTCCAATTGAAAACTTATCACGTGGAGACAAACCAGAATATGAACAGTACACTACCTTTTTTAATAAATTTGCAACATTATTTAGAATGATTATTTTCTCTGCATAATTAGTTGCCTTGAGTTTTTTTCTCAAAACAGATAAATGCTCGGAGTATGGGAGTATGAGAGTATGGGAGTATGAATTACTATATTTATGTTGATAGTACAGGGCCTTTACTTTGGTTTAATAGACTAATCCTTTCATAGACTATTTTCTCTTAAAAAGAATATAGACATACAAAAATATTATATTGTAACCTATTTAGATATACTGTTGGAGATGGAGATGTTACCCTCCAAACAATAACAGAGAACATTATTGTTCTTTCGCAGTTTACTTATCAGTGGTATTGCTTTGTTGGTGATTTAATCATATACTTAACAATGGAAAAGATTTCAATTGAAAGCTTATCACGTGGGACAAGTTCAGAATATGAACAGTACACTACCTTTTCTGAATAATTTGCAACATTATTCTGAATGATTAACTTCTCTGTAATGAATGTTTACAGACTCTCAACAATATAAAAGTTAAAAAGTAAATTTGTAACTAGCGATTTCAGTTCGTCTTATCTGAGAACTTATTGAAATTTGTAGGGGCAATGTGATACATTAACCAAAGTTAGTCGAAGCACGACATGGCTTCATAGGACTTTATGTGCACTTCGTCATCAGAAAATTAAAAATTATGTAACGAAAAATTAAAACGTTTTCAGAAATCTGGCCTGCAGGTAAGTGCTTAAGAGAAATTTTATTTTGGTTAACAGTCTGCAAAAAGAAATTAAAAATCATACGTTCAATAATTATCCTAATGCGTAATAACTTGCAATCTTTTTTGAATTTGATCAGAAGAACATGCATATTACAGCCCACTTTAGTTTTTCAGTGGTAGAAAGGAAGTGTAATTCCTTTAAAAATAAATGAAGTTGTCAGACTTGAAGCTACAATGCTTGGGAATTATTTCAAGGTCTATTTAATTTTCTGAAAAATCATATACATTGTAATATTCTTCAATTGTTTTTGTTATTCAATAATTATTGTGTAATATTTCGGTTTGATTGTGCACTTTATTATCCATTAAAAAGCTGAGAGAATTAGCAATATTTTCAAATATTTGAAATTTTGAGTTGTGTTAATTATATTTGATACTCGTATATGTAAGATGTACATATTTGACGGTGTGGGTTGAGTGAAGTGGTTTATCTAGAGTAATCCTTGGAAATCTGCAAGAAATTAAAAATCATACGTTCAATAATTATCCTAATGCATAATAACTTGGAACCTTTAA
>JAKUBO010000205.1:0-10126 GCA_030566905.1 Chernovozyma aurita
CAATGAATTTTTGTTCCGAATCTGCAAGGTATAGATTTGCATACTCTGGAGCCATATTTGAACCCATAGCTGTACCTCTAATCTGTTGCTAAATTTGTTTTTCAAATTGAAAGAAATTGTTATTCATCACAAATTGGATTAGTTTACCATAAGGTCTGCTTGGTTTCTCTGGGGAAAACTAGGGCAGTGCTGATGGAAGGGGAAGGTGAAAACTTGATTACATATACTTCTAATCCCGTCGTCTGTAGGGATATTGGAATATAAGCTTGTGGCATCTCCCGTAATGATACAGTAATTAGTATCGGGGTCGATAGTATAATTCTGAAGGAGTTGAATCACTTTTGTCGTATTATTCACTATCCATCTCTGTTGAGTAACTATTTTTCTAAGTTGACCGGATAATAGTTTGGATAGATTTGCCATTCCCCAGCTGTAGGTTGGAATGATAGGACGACTGGAGGCGGGATTTTTGTAAACTTCAGGTAATATGCGAAACATAGGAAAGATAGAAAAATCTGAGGTGGTTATACCATTGAGATAGGTAAATATTGTTTTGGAAAAAAGTTCTCCTTTTCTATTAATAATGGAAGCTCTATTGCATCCATCGAGTGTCTTCATTATAATGCCATAATTGGCTTTATGTTGTGTACTGATGGCGTATTTGTGTTCTGTCACAGGACCAATATTAGAGTATAAGCGGTATCATCGACTTGACTATGAATTTGGGAGATACACCATTTCAAATCTATAATGGCTAAACCGTGATTTTTATTAGACGGCTTATTAAGGACATTGGATTGTTTTTGAAATTCTTTGATTTCGTCAATGGCTTTCATTCTAATATTCCTTTTTCCAGTTTTAGAAGCATTCTTTTCGAAGTCCGCAACGAGTGCTGAGATAGGAGTTAGAATGAGATCAAATAGATGTTGGTCTAGAGGTTGATTTTAATTGGACTTTAATTTGAATTTGAAATCAATTGAGGCTTTTTGATTACTAGTGAGAGAGTCTCTAAAATAATTAAATAACTGGAGATCACGTGATGGTATATTAGGACTTATAAATAGTTTTATGTAGTTTACCATTATTAGTTTCCTCAATGAGGGTTTGTAGAAGAACTATGTACTTTTGGAGTGGCGATTCCCTTGGTGAGCCTTCCCTTTTCGCCTGGATTTCATACCAGCAGATTTTGTCCTTTTTCTACGTTGTGATTGGTGTTGTTTGTTTTTGTAGAATTTTTGGGGTTGTTTCTGAACGTGGAAGATTTTTTGGAAAGTGCGTGGGAGTTTAAATGTGAAGATTTCGTATTATTGTTAAGATTTAGCTCTTGAAGTACTTGGTTAAGATCCTTTCTCATTTGGATCGTTTTATCTAAATTATTACTTGTCGCTGCGTTGATAATATCGTGAATCATTTCAACATCGTTAGATTTTGCGTGTTTATGAATTTGAGGTACAAAGCATTACTTTTTGTCTGTTTTTGCACGATCTATTTTTTCAAGTAAGATGAATTTTGAAACCAAGAGACCTTCATTTTATCAACTTTATCTCATGCTTCAGTGATTTTCCTCCAAAAATATATGAAAAATTATAAAATAACAATTATTTCAAGTTATGCTGCAAAATAATCCTTTCTATTTGATTTTCAGTTCACCATTTGAGAAATGACGACTAGGTTAATTGATAAGACCTAATACGAAATGATTATAGCTAAATCTAATGCTGTATATGCAGTATATTACAATCAGTAAATTTTATGAAGGATAAATCCCTTTGAATTGAAGTTAAGATTTTAAGTTTCGCAGATTTGGTAAACTGCAGATCGCATAAAATTTGATAGCACCTTTGGGACCCATAATCTGTAAATAGAGTAATACATGTGATTGCAGAGCAAAGATACGGTCAAAATTTATGGAAGTGAATAGTTTAGAGTTTTAGAGCCCAAATTAAAGCAAAAAAACTTTCAAGTTGTAAGGTCACGTACGGGAGTAATTGCAAATCTGTTCCTACAATTTAAATTAAAGCTCTATTATTTCTATTACTAGAATTGGGTGTGTTCGTACTGAAAAGTGGCTTATGATTCCAAATCTATGCTGATATGTCGTGCAGCAATTAACAAGTGACACTACAAACCTCTATTGGCCAGACTTATATTAGTCATTGTATTTTGGAAGACTGTTTTAAGAGAATCGACAGCAATGTCGAAATATCGTTGCTGTTCTTTAGATTGGTGCTTCTTTAGAAGGTACTGCTGTTATTATCCAGAAAATTTTAAGTTATGAGTAAGAATTTATTGAGAAGAAAGTTAAGTTGTTAGTCTTGCCTGAAGCAACACTTGGAGGATCCAAAGGGTGCTAACTTTGGTAATTACGTAGGATATAGATTGAAATCTGGACGTGAAGAATATTCAAGATATTTCAAACAAGCAACCGCATTGTCTGGTCCAGAAATCAGTATTCTTGAAGTGTTTAGTAGGAGAACAAATGCAGGGATAGATATTGGAGTAATTGAAAAGGATAGTTCTTCATTGTTCTGCACGTTGGTTTATATTGATCCAAAATTAGGTTTCATTGGAAAGCATAGAAAATTGCTTCTCACTGCAAGTGAAAGGTTGATTTAAGGCTAAGGTGATGGGTCAACTTTATTTATAACTAAGTTAGGAAATTTGGGAACAATTGGAGGTGCTATTTGTTGGGAGAACTACATCCTTTACTTAAGAGCTTCATTTTATGCAAAAAAAATGACCATCTATGTAGCACCAACTGTTGATGATAGAGATGGGTAACAGTAATTTATTAGACATAATGGAACTGAAGGACATCTATTTGCAATTTCTGCTGTTTCGTTACTACCTACTACTAAAGAAACTGGTTGGGAGTTACCTGGAGGAATGAGAACAAAATCCTATTAATTGTGGATCAGTAATTGTCTGCTCATATGAGGATGTTATTGCAGGTTTGTTACAAGGTAAGAAAGGCTCATTGTCGGTAGAAATTGATTTAGAGACAATTCTCAAAGCCACATATTATATTGATGTGAATGAGTATTACTCTAGAGGGATGTTTTGAATTAAGAGTCGATAAAGGAGCCAAAAATGGAATCATATTTCAGAGATGAAACCACCCATTATTGAAGATTGAATTCATAACATATCTTTAATGAGTCCTATATATCTTGTAATAATATATGGTGAGTTTTTTAGTGTAGTCTTTTTTGTTTATTTGCATTAAGTAGTTCAATAGAGTTGGATTTCTTGCTCAAAGTGGCACAGTTATACCGAATTCCCCAATTACAGAATTTCAAATCATTTTAGCTGTAAAAGTTTTGATTTGTGGATTGAATTTTTTTTTCTTCAAATTGGCTTGTAATTCAGATGGATACTCACTAACCATCTTTGATACGAATTGTATGCTCTGACAAAGTAGAGAAAATTTCTCAAACGTAGTCAATAAATTTATTAACCAGAAAGGCTGAATAGACATTAGTCGCATCTTAAAAAGTTGGGTTTCTTCAATAGGGATCTGTGTATGTGTCATTAGTGGGCAGCATCTTGCATATATTCCAGTGTAGATGTTCAAGTTGTAATCAAATACTGCTCTGATTCGTTTAAGCCCCTGGCCGCGTATTCTTCCAAAAATTCAAGCTTGTCAATTCTTTGTCATAATTCCATAAACTTAATATGTTAGTTAATTTTTTCTAAAATCCTCTTTAGTATAAAGTCTGTTTATTATTCATATTCTGTACCAAGAGTGCATAGTCGGCAAATTGTAATTAATTTGCTTGTAGTGAGAGAGAAAATACTTACAACTATTCTGTGTCCAACTATCTCTCTTAATGACCTCGCAATGCAAGTTAGGCAATATAAATATTTTCATTTTTGTAATTTATTCATTTTTTATTTATATTTTCTCAATTCTTCTGGAATTATTGATCTATTTAATGCTGCAGGTATAAAAGTGGAAAAGATATTTTAACAAACAAATTTTTTTAGCAAGCTAATTGGAAATAAAAGGAATAAAGACCCAGATTTTGTTAAAGTTTGCTAAGAATAAAAATTAATTTTTTCTATAAGTTGCATGTTCTCTTCTTGTACTATATCTATAGAACAACATTTAGATAAGTATAGAGAAATGTGCAAACGTAGAAATGATATCAAAATACTAAATAAATATGTTTCTGCTTGCAATGAATGTTTGCAGACTCTCAACAATATAGAAGTTAAAAAGTAAATTTGTAACAAGCGATTTCAGTTCGTCTTATCTGAGAACTTGTTGAAATTCGTGCAGACAATGTGATGCATAGCCAAAGTTAGTCGAAGCACGACATGGCTATGTGCACTTCGTCATAGAAAATTAAAAAGTATGTAGCGAAAAATTAAAAAGTTTTCATACTGCAAGAAATCTGGCCTTAAGGTAAGTGCTTAAGAGAAATTTTATTTTGGTTAACAGTCTTCGAAAAGAAATTAAAAATCATACGTTTAATAATTATTCTAATGCGTAATAAATTGTAACCTTTTTGAATTTGAACAGAAGAACATGCATATCACATCCCACTTTAGTTTTTCAGAGGTAGAAAGGAAGTGTAATTCCTTTAAAAAATAAATGAAGTTGTCAGACTTGAAGTTACTATTCTTGGGAATTATTCCAAGGTCTATTTCATTTTCAGAAACATCTTATACATTGCAATATTCTTTAATTGTTTTGTTATTCAATAATTGTTGCGTAATATTTCGGTTTGATCATGCACTTTAATATTCATTAAAATTTGAGAGAGGTAACGATATTTTCAAATATTTGAAACTTTCAGTTGTGTTAATTATATTTGTTGCTCGTATATGTCAGATGCACACATTTGACACTTTCAGTTGTGTTAATTATATTTGATACTCGTATATGTAAGATGTACATATTTGATATTCAGACTTAAGTGAAGTGGCTTATCTAGAGTAATTCTTGGAAATCTGCAAGAAATTAAAAATCATACGTTCAATAATTATTATTCTAATGCATAATAACTTAGAACTATTTACATCCCACTTTATTTTTTCAATAGGTAGAACAAATGTGTGATTTTTTGTAACATAAAAACTAAAAAGTTTTCATGCTGTAAGAAATGTGGCCTTCAGGTATTTAGTGCTTAGAACTTAAGAGAAAATTTATTTTTGGCTAATATCGTAAACTTTAGTACTAGAAGTGTGTTCAAAATCTGAGACTCTTGCTTAGATCTCAATTTTTTTGAATTGTGCTTGAAACCTGACATAAAGCACATAGAGATTCATATTAAATATGCTAGATGTCAGGAATTAAATATGCTGAATATCTCAATTTATATATTAAATTGATCTCAAATCAAATCATATTTTTAGTCTGTATATAAGGAAGTCATATTTATTTTGCTATTATTACAAATTAAAGTATCTCAAACAGTCTTACTGCATGAGCCAATCATTGTATATAATTATAGTACATTCAAAGTTACCTTTTTAGTCTAGAATATTTACTGCTCTATATGCCTACTGGATTTCAATTTTTTAATTAAATGATAAGACAGTTTCAAAATAGTAAATATACAGAATACTCTTGCATTTGAAAACAAAATCTATCTTACAAGTAGACTATTTGTAACCCTGGTAGATACTAGCAATCTTTACTCAGCATTTGTACTTTAAAACAACATAGAGAATTAAATGAAGATTCATTTCATTATACACAATATTATTTGTTTATTTGTTTATTATATTTGATTTTTTATTTGGTTTGGAATGTCATTTTTTAACAGCCTTTCATTGTTCGCTTAATTCTTTCAACTTTTCAATTTGTTCTTTCATAGAACCCCATTTGTTGGAGTATGTTTCTATAACAATAATGTAACGCTTCATTTCAGCTTCTAAGCAATTCATTGCTTTAAATTGAGTAACTTCCTTTGATTTAATATCCAGTAAAATATTTAAAACCACTAATAAAATCTTAGGAATCCAAGGTAAATTGATAAAGTGCTTCTTATCAGAATTCATGAAATATTCAATATACATAATAAGATTTGAGCTACCTTTTATTATTAAGGAGATCCAATTGTTGGATTTTTGGTATTTGGTTAATAGTATTATTTTCAGGAGATTATCAATTCGTTGTATTAATAGGTCATTTTTTTTGGGTACGAGAATAATGATATTTGCAGCTAGCACTTAAAATCCTCGAAATCAATAAAATCTTTTTTGTTTATATTAAGCTCGTTGATTATAAATTGGGAAAATGTCATTTCACTTGGATTTTTTTCACGAAGAATTTCATCACCAGTAACATTAACCAAATTTTCTGTTTTGTTTTCATGATTAATATTACTTTTAGTGATATTCTTCTCGTTTATTGCTGTTGATGTTGAAAAGGAGATATAATTATTAACAGGACATCTTCCACCTGCAAAACAAAGATCAAGCTTGTGATCATGGCTAAATGTTTTTGATGTGATTGGTTCATACATAAAGCTTCTCTCATATATTTTGACCAGCTCAAGTATTAATCTTAGTTGCATATTACTGGGTGACTCTATTATTGTATCTTCTTTTTTAATGAGAAAGGGTTTGGAATGAAATATAGAAATGTAACGATCAAAGATGTAACAGATCCACCATAGATCTTTTGAATAAGTTAAAGTGGAATCATAAGAGTTGTAGTCATTTGCTGATATTGGCCTGGATGTCGTTTTCCAATTCTGGTTGTGTTGAAGGTTATTTTCATGGGGTATGTTAGTACTATGCCTGTATGTTTTTCCCACATTCAATCCTAAATCCATTCCGTAATGGATACATTATGATATGTTGTTTGCAGTTTTCTTATAATTATCGAAGCAAGAATTTAGAAGCAATAATAAACGGCAGATAAACTTGGTAAAGATGTTGTTATCTCCTAGTTGTGACATTGCTAGTAATAGCTGCTTTATTTTTAATGCTAACCTATAACAGAAGTTCTTTAACTCATTGCTATAGTCTGATAATTTAAAGGTCTTGTTTTCAACCAATAATTTTTCAGATAGCTTATCACCTATGGATAACAATACTATACTGTAAGTGATCAAATTTGGTACTATTTTAGCATTGTAATTTCCCCAGAATTCAACCTCATTGATAATTGGAAATAGGCTGTTGAATTTGAAGAAATATATTTTGATTAACTCTTTAGTGATGTATTCATTTAATTCTAATTTAAATGCATCAATTGAAATTAAAAAATGAAACAGATCTTTGGAGTGGATGTGATGACAAGTTTTTATATTGGCACTAAATAGATCTTCACTTAAGATGAAATCATAGCTCCATTTGAGGTATATTGGAAAAATTTCAGAAACTTGAAGATGATAAGGAACGTAGGATATTATGGAAGGAATTATAGATGGTAGCTCCTTTAGTGACATTACTTGCTTATTTGACATCACTTTCAGAGATGATTCTGTTAGACTTGCATTTGGCAATCTCATAGTTGGTTTCACTTTTGCCACTACCGTAATAGGCTTAGTTGTTTCCCACATCTTTTTTGGTTTTTGCTCTGGCGATATTAGAACTGTTTTTGATTGTTCACTGAAAATTTCTTCTATTGGCAAAGGAATTACTATTTTTTGCATTAATTGGTCATATGTCTGGGATAGATAGTTACATTCAGCTGACAGCGATTTCCCTAGATTGTTTCTTGAGGCGGGAAGTTTTGATGATTGAGATTTGATTTTAGATCCCATGGCTGTGCATATTGAGGAGAATTGAGATGAATTGACTGGTGAAGTTGTCATAATTGGGGAAATTTGAAAGGTATTTGTTTGAATATAATTTTTGTCCTCACAAGTTAGAAGTTCTCCTGAGGTGTGACATGTGTTGAAAGAAGAAGTTTGCTGCTGAGTCTCATTATGTCCTCGATCTGATTCTTGATCTGATATTTGGAGAGAATATTGTCCTAAGGTCTTTTCAGATACTCCACTTGAGTTTTTACTGATTCTCACTTTTGGAAGCATCATTTTCTTTGCTTCAATCTTAGACTTCTTTTTAATTCTTTTATGCAATACTTTTGAAGAATCGTAAGATATTAGTTTTGGCGTTTCATCTATTATTTCAAACCTGTTTTTATTATTTTTTTTTATTGACTGAGATTTTATTAATCCATTTTCCATGATATGTATTTGATAATTCTGCTTCACAACTTTATTGCTATTTTTCTGTCTTTTATTTAATTGATCTTCCTTATTCATTTTCAAGTCACACCTCAATTTAGTCTTCTGACAGTATCACAGTCAGCAGAATTATAATCATCCGACGAAATTGAACATTGTAGCCTTTTTGAACGGCAGAAGCAGCATGTTTTACATTGCTTACGGGCATCAATGTTGGAGTCCAAAACTTGAAAGTTGATCATATGATTCATGTGATAAATAATCTTAATCTCTTTTCTGTCAATTAGTGGAAATATTCAACAATAGTTTCAATAAAGAAATGTGATTTGAAGTGCTTTTTTTTCTCTTTAAACTTCAAGGGGTTGAGAGCTTTCACTTCTGGTTGACGTTCAAAAACATGCAACTACTACTTTTTAAAATATTTTCTAACCAATCGAAAGATTTTTAATTTAGTCTTCTAGACCTTGATTCTGGTTCCAATGGGGCAAATAATTTAAGCACACTGTGGCCTTACATTACACCGGATTGATTATTATGAGCAAATATCCGTCTTTCAAAATTTTGAATAAGATTTAGTGGTCCTTGGATATTCTTTTGATAGTTCAAAGTATGAAGCGGTAATATTTTTTAATGAAATATTTTATAGAAATTGTTCAAAAGTGGTATTATTCTTGAAAAGAGGGGAATTTTAATTTCTGAATATTGTTTGAACTGGTATCTTGGTTTCATCACTTGGTATACGAATTTCAAAACAAACTATGATACACATGAGGTGCAGCAGCTACTGTACAACTTTGAAAATCTCACTCCCTAATTCGAATTCAAATTTGCTAAAGAATTTCAAAGAATAATAGCACAAAGAAAATTTCGATAAACCACAAGAGGGGGTAAAAAAGAAGAGCTTTAAAAAGATACAAAATATAAATTACGCATAGATTGAGATGCATTTAGTACACCCCACCTTCCCCCTTCGACAGAATTTACACATGAGCGATATTTCTGTACGGTGTGGGTTATAGGAATTGAATTTTAGTTGGTGGCATAATAATCTTAATGATGAATACCATTTGAAACTTTCCAAAAGTCATTAGGAATCTGGAATTTGAAAAGTAGTTTGAAAGAAATCAGATCATTTTCCTTGGATTTTATTACATAAAGTCTTCTTCCATCTTCATGATTATTTTTTATGATGATTATGTAAGAAAGCTGAGCATATAATTTATAGCTCATGTGCATGAATAACAGAGAGCTGGCTTATTTTCCTAATTTGGACAATTTGAAACTAAAGGAGCAACAAAATGAAAAAATATAATTAATTCCCAATCTCAAGAAATACTGCACAAAGACTTTCGATCGGGAATGGACGATACGTGCATGAATAACAATAGATTCACCACTTTTCAACCATTTAATACTTTTAATATGCTTGTTGTCATATAAAGGATATTAACCAAGACAATTTTATTCAATTCTCAAAAATATACACAAGAATTTTCGATATTACAAATGTAACAAATTAATAAGAGATTATTGAATAACAAGAACCATCGAAAAATATTACAATGCATAATATGTTTCTGAAAATGAAATAGACCTTGAAAAATTTCCCAAGCATTATAGCTTCAAGTGTGACAACTTCATTTATTTTTTAATGGAACTACACTTCCTTGCTACTACTGAAAAACTAAAGTGGGCTGTAAAAAGGTTCCAAGTTATTATGCATTAGGATAATTATTGAACATAAGATTTTTAATTTCTTTTTGCAGACTAAAGTGGGCTATAATTTGCATGCTCTTCTGATCAAATCCAAAAAGGTTTCTAGTTATTACGTATTAGGATAATTATTGAACGTATGATTTTTTAATTTCTTGCAGATTTCCAGCAATTACTCTAGATAAGCCACTTTACATATAAAATAAATAAATGAACCTAAATATCCCCGCACCTACGGTGAGGGGAAATATTTATGACGATCT
>JAKUBO010000206.1:0-10100 GCA_030566905.1 Chernovozyma aurita
CATGGAGTAGTAATAGTTGTGATTCCACCAGTTGGAGTTAATATTTCAACAGTAGTAGTACCACCTGAAATAGTTGGAGTAATAGTAGTAGTTGAAGTAACAGTTCCGGTCCATGGAGTGGTAATAGTAGTAATACCTGGAGTAGTTGGAGTTAATACTTCAACAGTAGTAGTACCACCAGAGGTGGTTGGAGTAATGGTAGTAGTTGAAGTAACAGTTCCGGTCCATGGAGTGGTGATAGTAGTAATACCACCAGTTGGAGTCAATATTTCAACAGTAGTAGTACCACCAGAGGTAGTTGGAGTAATGGTAATAGTTGAAGTAACAGTTCCAGTCCATGGAGTAGTAATAGTAGTAATACCTGGAGTAGTTGGAGTTAATACTTCAACAGTAGTAGTACCACCAGAGGTAGTTGGAGTAATAGTGGTAGTTGAAGTAACAGTTCCAGTCCAAGGAGTAGTAATAGTTGTCACACCAGGAGTAGTTGGAGTCAATATTTCAACAGTAGTAGTGCCATCAGAGTTAGTTGGAGTAACGGTGGTAGTTGAAGTAACAGTTCCAGTCCATGGAGTAGTAATAGTAGTAATACCTGGAGTAGTTGGAGTTAATACTTCTACAGTAGTAGTACCACCAGAGGTAGTTGGAGTAATAGTGGTAGTTGAAGTAACAGTTCCAGTCCAAGGAGTAGTAATAGTAGTAATACCAGGAGTAGTTGGAGTCAATATTTCAACAGTAGTAGTGCCATCAGAGTTAGTTGGAGTAATAGTAGTAGTTGAAGTAACAGTTCCGGTCCATGGAGTGGTAATAGTTGTGATTCCACCAGTTGGAGTTAATATTTCAACAGTAGTAGTGCCATCAGAGTTAGTTGGAGTAATAGTAATAGTTGAAGTAACAGTTCCGGTCCATGGAGTGGTAATAGTAGTAATACCAGGAGTTGTTGGAGTCAATACTTCAACAGTGGTAGTGTCACCTGATACAGTTGGGGTGATAGTAGTAGTTGAAGTAACAGTTCCAGTCCATGGAGTAGTAATAGTAGTGATTCCACCAGTCGGAGTCAACACCTCAACAGTAGTTATTCCACCTGATGTTGATGGAGTAATAGTAATAGTTGAAGTAACAATACCAGTCCATGGAGTAGTGATAGTCGTCACACCAGGAGTGGTTGGAGTCAATACTTCAACAGTAGTAGTACCACCTGTTACAGTTGGAGTAATAGTTATAGTTGAAGTGACAGTTCCGGTCCATGGAGTAGTGATAGTAGTAATACCTGGAGTGGTTGGAGTCAATACTTCAACAGTAGTAGTACCACCAGAGGTAGTTGGAGTAATAGTGGTAGTTGAAGTGACAGTTCCAGTCCAAGGAGTAGTGATAGTTGTCACACCTGGAGTAGTTGGAGTCAATACTTCAACAGTAGTAGTACCACCTGATGTTGATGGAGTAATAGTAGTAGTTGAAGTAACAGTTCCAGTCCATGGGGTAGTAATAGTCGTCACACCAGGAGTGGTTGGAGTCAATACTTCAACAGTAGTAGTACCACCTGTTACAGTTGGAGTAATAGTTATAGTTGAAGTGACAGTTCCGGTCCATGGAGTAGTGATAGTAGTAATACCTGGAGTGGTTGGAGTCAATACTTCAACAGTAGTAGTACCACCAGAGGTAGTTGGAGTAATAGTGGTAGTTGAAGTGACAGTTCCAGTCCAAGGAGTAGTGATAGTTGTCACACCTGGAGTAGTTGGAGTCAATACTTCAACAGTAGTAGTACCACCTGATGTTGATGGAGTAATAGTAGTAGTTGAAGTAACAGTTCCAGTCCATGGGGTAGTAATAGTCGTCACACCAGGAGTGGTTGGAGTCAATACTTCAACAGTAGTAGTACCACCTGTTACAGTTGGAGTAATAGTTATAGTTGAAGTGACAGTTCCGGTCCATGGAGTAGTGATAGTAGTAATACCTGGAGTGGTTGGAGTCAATACTTCAACAGTAGTAGTACCACCTGATGTTGATGGAGTAATAGTAATAGTTGAAGTAACAGTTCCAGTCCATGGAGTAGTGATAGTTGTCACACCTGGAGTGGTTGGAGTCAATATTTCAATAGTAGTAGTACCACCTGATTCAGTTGGGGTGATAGTAATAGTTGAAGTAACAGTTCCGGTCCATGGAGTAGTAATAGTAGTGATTCCACCAGTTGGAGTCAATACTTCAACAGTAGTAGTACCACCAGAGGTAGTTGGAGTAATAGTAGTAGTTGAAGTAACAGTTCCAGTCCAAGGAGTAGTAATAGTAGTAATACCTGGAGTAGTTGGAGTCAATATTTCAACAGTAGTTGTGCCACCTGATGTTGAAGGAGTAATAGTAGTAGTTGAAGTGACAGTTCCTGTCCAAGGAGTAGTAATAGTTGTTACACCTGGAGTAGTTGGAGTCAATACTTCAACAGTAGTAGTACCTCCTGATGTTGATGGAGTAATAGTAGTAGTTGAAGTAACAGTTCCTGTCCAAGGAGTAGTGATAGTTGTTACACCTGGAGCAGTTGGAGTCAATATTTCAACAGTAGTAGTACCACCAGAGGTAGTTGGAGTAATGGTGGTAGTTGAAGTAACAGTTCCGGTCCATGGAGTAGTAATAGTAGTGATTCCACCAGTTGGAGTTAATACTTCAACAGTAGTAGTACCACCAGAGGTAGTTGGAGTAATAGTAGTAGTTGAAGTGACAGTTCCATTCCAAGGAGTAGTAATAGTAGTGATACCTGGAGTAGTTGGAGTTAATACTTCAATAGTAGTAGTACCACCAGATGTTGTTGGAGTGACGGTGGTAGTTGAAGTAACAGTTCCGGTCCATGGGGTAGTAATAGTAGTGATTCCACCAGTTGGAGTTAATACTTCAACAGTAGTAGTACCACCTGATACAGTTGGAGTGATAGTGGTAGTTGAAGTGACAGTTCCGGTCCAAGGAGTAGTAATAGTAGTGATTCCACCAGTTGGAGTTAATACTTCAACAGTAGTAGTACCACCTGAAACAGTTGGAGTAATAGTAGTAGTTGAAGTAACAGTTCCAGTCCAAGGAGTGGTGATAGTAGTAATACCACCAGTTGGAGTCAATATTTCAACAGTAGTAGTACCACCAGAGGTAGTTGGAGTAATAGTAGTAGTTGAAGTAACAGTTCCAGTCCATGGGGTAGTAATAGTAGTAATGCCTGGAGTAGTTGGAGTCAATATTTCAACAGTAGTAGTACCATCTGATGTTGATGGAGTGACGGTGGTAGTTGAAGTTTGAGTTCCAGTCCAAGGAGTAGTAATAGTAGTAATTCCACCAGTTGGAGTCAACACTTCAACAGTAGTAGTTCCACCTGATACAGTTGGGGTGATAGTAGTGGTTGAAGTGACAGTTCCGGTCCATGGAGTAGTTATAGTAGTAATACCTGGAGTAGTTGGAGTCAATATTTCAACAGTAGTAGTTCCATCAGAGTTAGTTGGAGTAATGGTTGTTGTTGAAGTATTTGTTCCAGTCCATGGAGTAGTAATAGTAGTAGTTCCACCAGTTGGAGTCAATATTTCAACAGTAGTAGTACCACCTGAAACAGTTGGAGTAATGGTGGTGGTAGAAGTTACAGTTCCAGTCCATGGGGTAGTTATAGTAGTAATACTTGGAGTAGTTGGAGTCAATATTTCAACAGTAGTAGTACCACCTGAAGTAGTTGGAGTGATGGTTGTTGTTGAAGTATCAGTTCCAGTCCATGGAGTCGTAATGGTGATTATATGACTTGGAGTTAAGACTTCAACGGTAGTAGTACCATCAGAGTTAGTGGGAGTGATGGCTGTAGTTGAAGTATCAGTTCCAGTCCATGGAGTCGTAATGGTGGTGATGTGACTTGGAGTCAAGATTTCAACGGTAGTAGTTCCAGTTGAATCAGTTGGAGTAATAGTAGTGGTAGATGTATCAGTTCCGGTCCAAGGAGTCGTAACGGTGATTATATGACTTGGAGTCAATACTTCAACAGTAGTAGTACCAGTTGAATCAGTTGGAGGGATGGTGATTGTTAATGTTTCAGTTCCGGTCCATGGAACAGTGACGGTGGTGATATGTGTTGGAGTCAATACTTCAACAGTAGTTGTTATACCATTTGAAGCAGACAAGGTAGTCGTAGATGTCACACTGCCTGTCCATGGAACTGTAATGGTGGTAATTGCAGAGCAGTCTTTATCTGAATTTTCAAAGGAGAATACATTTGTAAAATTTGTGATAATGTTTCCGCTTGGAGTAGTAATAGAAAACCTCAAATCATAAGTCCACCCATAGTTTACCAAAACAATCAGAATGGGATAATAATATTTCGCAAGAAATTGCGTTGTCTTAGAAAATCCATCCCCATAATAAGGCCCATAATATACCCAAGCATTTTCTGAATAATAATAGTTATTATTACTCGCGAGGTTTTCTATACCTGTAAATGAAAAGTAGTTCCCGTCATTAGCAGACATATGTGTATTACAGCATTCAAATGCCTGAGAAGCTCCAATATGTAGAAGTACAGAATTGTCACCAAATATTTCGACTGTGTAATAGCCTGTTTCTGGAGCATAAAAATAACCAGTGAGTTCCAAAGTAAAATTGGAAACATCAATTAATTGACCCAATATATAGCCTTCCCCTACTGTCACTCCGGCTGCTGGCAGACCGCTAATATTAATGTCAGTCACGCCATAAACATAAGCAATTGGCTGATTTGCTTTATATCCATATTCCATGAAGGCTACGGTGAAGCAATTAGTATAATCATAATAAGGGTACTCATAAAATACAGCATTGAATCCTGTAGAGCGTGAGCCCTGTGGTAAGCAACCAGTTGGTGAATATACCGAATCTCGACGAATTAATTCTATTTGATCATAATCTGCCGTAAGATCTCTGGTAGAAGTGCCAATTTTATTTGATCCTCCTTCAATTTCCTTTGAAATCACCTCAAAAAAAGCTGCTGCAAAGAAAATAAGTAAATAGAAGATTCTCATTTTGAGCGACATGGGTAACAAGTAGAAGATATAATCCACTATTAGGAGAATAAATAGCTCTTTTATATTTGCAAAGGAACTCACAGAATGACAGCAAGCTATTCTGGTTAACTTTCTGCGAAGGAGTTTTTAACAAAGTCAACTGCAGAATACATGCATAATGTGCATTTTATTTGAAATTTCTAACCTATAACCCTATAATGTTGCATTTCAAATTATTTTATGTGAATATCATTAATTCTTACGCAATTCCGAAAAATAATCGCATTGTGGTATGTCTCAAGCAATATGAATTATTTCGGTCTGATTGTGCTTTAGTATCCATTAAGAAGTTTAGATGACTAACAATATTTTCAAATATTTGAAACTTTCAGTTGTGTTAATTATATTTGATACTCGTATATGTCAGATTTACATATTTGACACTCTGATTTGAGTGAAGTTGCTCATATAGAGTAAGTATTGAAAATCTGGAAAAGAAATTAAAAATCATACGTTCAATAATTATCCTAATGCATAATAACTTGAAACCTTTTTGGATTTGATAAGAAAAACATGCAAATTACTGACCATTTTATTCTGCAAAAAGAAATTTAAAATCATATTTTCAATAATCATCCTAATGCATAATAACTTGGAACCTTTTTACTACCCACTTTGGTCTTTCAATAGTAGAAAGGACTGTGTGGGCTTTTCAAACAATAAATGAAGTTGTCAGGCTTGAAGTTACTATTTTTGGGAATTGCTCCAAGGTCTATTTAATTTTCAGAAACGACATATATATTGTGAAATTCTTCAATTGTTCTTGTTATTCAATAATTATTGCCTAGTATTTTGGTTCTATTGTGCTCTTTATTATCCATTAAAAAGCTGACAGAGCTAGCGATATTTTCAAATATTTGAAACTTTCAGTAGTGTTAAATATATTTGATACTCGTATATGTAAGGTGCACATATTTGACACTCTGTCTTGAGTGAAGTGGCTTATCTAGAGTAATTGATTGTTGGAAATCTGCAAGAAATTTAAAATTATAGGTTCAATAATTATCTTAGATGCTGCACCTCATGTGTTCAATAGTTTGTTCTGAGATTGGTATACCAAATGATGAAACCAATATATTACTTTGAAAATGATCAGAAATTAAAATCCTCCTCTCTTCAAGAATAATACCACTCTTGAACAATTAGTATAAAATATTTGATTAAAAAATATTACCCCTTCATACTTTGTGCTATCAATTGAATATGCAACCACCACCAAATCTTATTCAAAGTTTTAAAAGACGGATATTTCTTCATAATAATCAATCAGGTGCAATGTAAGGCTATAAAGTGCTTGAATTATTTGCCCCATTCGAATTAGAAACAAGATCTAGAAGACTTAATTAAGAATCTTTCGATTGGTTAGAAATTATTTTAAAAAGTTCTGATTGCATGTTATTGAACGTAATTATATTTAAAAATGTGAATTATAAGCATTAGAATATTTCGATGCTTACAAAATACTTTCAAATGCTGACAGGAGAATGTTGTCGCTAAGGCAGCATTTGATTTAAATTGCATATATGGTACAATAATTTTAAAAAATATAAATAGTGAATTAAAAATATAACAAAACGAAAAATGAGACTCACCAATAAGGTCAAAAGCAAACGTATATATGAAATTTAGAAAAATATTAGGATACAAATAATAGTATAAGGAAAATAAGAAAATTAAAAATAAAACAAAACATCAGATATCAAAAATTGAAAATAGTAGACACAAAGTGTTTGTCTATGAATATTTGAGGAGATTAAACGAAAAAAGACATTGCAATCCAAATAAGGGAAGTGAAGGCTGGTTTGTGGATGGAACCTGAGGCATCTCCCGAATACTCGGATACTGAAATCGATGGGACATAACTGCTCGAGGAACCGGATTGATTACTGATTGAGGAAGCAGAACCACCAGAAGAACCAGAGCCACTGGAAGAACCAGAACCACTAGAAGAACCAGATTGAATACTGCTTGAGGAACCAGAACCATTAGAAGAGCCAGAGCCACTAGAAGAACCAGAAGCATTAGAAGAACCAGAACCATTGGAAGAATCAGAACCATTAGAAGAGCCAGAGCCACTAGAAGAACCTGATTGATTACCACTAGAAGAACCAGAACTATTAGAAGACCCAGATTGATTACCGCTTGAGGAACCAGAACCATTAGAAGAGCCAGAGCCACTAGAAGAGCCAGAGCCACTAGAAGAACCAGAAATATTAGAAGAACCAGATTGATTACCACTAGAAGAACCAGAAACATTAGAAGAACCAGATTGATTACTGTTTGAGGAACCAAAGCCATTAGAAGAACCAGATTGATTACCGCTTGAAGAACCAGAACCATTAGAAGAGCCAGAGTTATTACCGCTTGGAATTGGGCAATATGTAGTGTATGATGTGTAATCACTAGTAATTACTACGTAACCTGTTGAAATTGGTATTTTTGTACAAATTCCATGGGAACACGAAGTAAGCGTCAAAACAGTTGTACGAACATCTGTTCTTATTACAGGAGTAGTTGGAGTCAATACTTCAACAGTAGTAATTCCACCTGATGTTGAAGGAGTAATAGTAATAGTTGACGAGACAGTTCCTGTCAATGGAGTAGCAATAGTAGTGATTCCACCAGTTGGAGTTAATATTTCAACAGTAGTAATACCACCTGATGTTGATGGAGTAATAGTAATAGTTGACGAGACAGTACCAGTCCAAGGAGTAGTGATAGTTGTCACACCTGGAGTAGTTGGAGTCAATACCTCAACAGTAGTAGTACCACCTGATGTTGATGGAGTAATAGTAATAGTTGAAGTAACAGTTCCAGTCCATGGAGTAGTGATAGTTGTCACACCTGGAGTAGTTGGAGTCAATACTTCAACAGTAGTTATTCCACCTGATGTTGATGGAGTAATAGTAATAGTTGAAGTAACAGTTCCAGTCCATGGGGTAGTGACAGTTGTCACACCTGGAGTAGTTGGAGTCAATATTTCAACAGTAGTTATTCCACCTGATGTTGATGGAGTGATAGTAATAGTTGAAGAGACAGTTCCGGTCCAAGGAGTAGTGATAGTTGTCACACCTGGAGTAGTTGGAGTTAATACTTCAACTGTAGTAGTACCACCTGATGTTGATGGAGTGATAGTAATAGTTGAAGTTTGAGTACCGGTCCATGGAGTAGTGACAGTTGTGACACCTGGAGTAGTTGGAGTCAATACTTCAACAGTAGTAGTACCACCTGATGTTGATGGAGTAATAGTAGTAGTTGAAGTAACAGTTCCAGTCCATGGAGTGGTGATAGTTGTCACACCAGGAGTAGTTGGAGTCAATACTTCAACAGTAGTAGTGCCACCTGTTACAGTTGGAGTAATAGTAATAGTAGAAGTGACAGTTCCGGTCCATGGAGTAGTGATAGTAGTAATACCTGGAGTGGTTGGAGTCAATACTTCAACAGTAGTAGTACCACCTGATGTTGATGGAGTAATAGTAATAGTTGAAGTAACAGTTCCAGTCCATGGAGTAGTAATAGTAGTGATTCCACCAGTTGGAGTCAATACTTCAACTGTAGTAGTACCACCTGATGTTGATGGAGTAATAGTAATAGTTGAAGTAACAGTTCCGGTCCATGGAGTGGTAATAGTAGTAATACCAGGAGTTGTTGGAGTCAATACTTCAACAGTGGTAGTGTCACCTGATACAGTTGGGGTGATAGTAGTAGTTGAGGTAACAGTTCCAGTCCATGGTGTAGTAATAGTGGTGATATGACTTGGAGTCAACACTTCAACAGTAGTTGTGCCACCTGATTCAGTTGGGGTAATGGTAGTGGTTGAAGTGACGGTTCCGGTCCATGGAGTAGTAATAGTAGTGATTCCACCAGTTGGAGTCAATACTTCAACAGTAGTTATTCCACCTGAAGTTGATGGAGTAATAGTAATAGTTGAAGTGACAGTTCCAGTCCATGGGGTAGTAATAGTAGTAACACCTGGGGTGGTTGGGGTCAACACTTCAACAGTAGTAGTACCACCTGATACAGTTGGAGTAATAGTGGTGGTTGAAGTAACAGTTCCAGTCCATGGAGTAGTAATTGTAGTAATACCTGGAGTGGTTGGAGTCAATACTTCAACAGTAGTAGTACCACCTGATGTTGATGGAGTAATAGTAGTAGTTGAAGTAACAGTTCCAGTCCATGGGGTAGTGATAGTTGTCACGCCTGGAGTGGTTGGAGTTAATACTTCAACAGTAGTTATTCCACCTGATGTTGATGGAGTAATAGTAATAGTTGAAGTGACAGTTCCTGTCCATGGAGTAGTGACAGTTGTCACACCTGGAGTAGTTGGGGTCAATACTTCAACAGTAGTAGTACCACCTGATGTTGATGGAGTGATAGTAATAGTTGAAGAGACAGTTCCGGTCCAAGGAGTAGTGATAGTTGTCACGCCTGGAGTAGTTGGAGTCAATACTTCAACAGTAGTTATTCCACTTGATGTTGATGGAGTGATAGTAATAGTTGAAGTTTGAGTACCGGTCCAAGGAGTAGTGATAGTTGTGACACCTGGAGTAGTTGGAGTCAATACCTCAACAGTAGTAGTACCACCTGATGTTGATGGAGTAATAGTAGTAGTTGAAGTAACAGTTCCAGTCCATGGAGTGGTGATAGTTGTCACACCTGGAGTAGTTGGAGTTAATACTTCAACAGTAGTAGTGCCACCTGTTACAGTTGGAGTAATAGTAATAGTTGAAGTAAAAGTTCCAGTCCATGGGGTAGTAATTGTAGTAACACCAGGAGTGGTCGGAGTTAATACTTCAACAGTAGTAGTACCACCTGATGTTGATGGGGTAATAGTAATAGTTGAAGTGACAGTTCCTGTCCATGGAGTAGTGACAGTTGTCACGCCTGGAGTAGTTGGAGTCAATACTTCAACAATAGTAGTGCCACCTGATGTTGATGGAGTAATAGTAGTAGTTGAAGTAACAGTTCCAGTCCATGGAGTGGTGATAGTAGTGATTCCACCAGTTGGAGTCAATATTTCAATAGTAGTAGTTCCACCAGAGGTAGCTGGAGTAA
>JAKUBO010000207.1:0-10082 GCA_030566905.1 Chernovozyma aurita
CTTAATGAATTATAAAGTGCACAATCAAATTAAAATAATTCATATTTCTTGAAAGATACCACAATGCGATTATTTTTTGGAAATACGTAAGAATTAATGATGCCAATATAAAATAATTTGAAATGCAACATTATAGTATTAGAGGTTAGAAATTTTAAATAAAATGCATATTATGCATGTACTCTGCAGTTGACTTTTGTTAAAAACTCCTTCGCAGAAAGTAAACCAATATAGCTTGCTGTCATTCAGTGAGTTCCTTTGCAAATATAAAAGAGCTATTTATTCTCCTAAAAGTGGATTATATCTTTTACTTGTAACCAATGTCCCTCAAAATGAGAATCTTCTACTTACTTATTTTTTTTGCAGCAGCTTTTTTTCAGGTGTTTTCAAACGAAATTGAAGGAGGGTCAAAAAAAAATGGTACTCCTACGACAGATATTACAGCTGGTTCTGATCAGATAGAATTAATTCGTCGAGACTCGGTATATTCACCAACTGGTTGCTTACCACAAAGTACAGGTTCACCTGGATTTGATGCTGTATTTTATCCATACCCTTGGGCAGATAAAGCCTTGGTAGGGAATTTAACCTACATGCAATATGGATATAAAGAGTCTTCTCCAACAGCGTATGCATATGGTGTCACTGATATTAATATTCCTCTAACAGACTCAAAGGCCGGCTTCACAAACGATGTTACCTTTCGCTTAGTATACGGTCAAAATATCAACGTTGCTCATTTCATGATCGAGCTCAAAGGTTATTTTCTACCTCCGGAAACAGGTAATTATGTCATGAACGTGACAGTAGATGATGCTGCTCTTGTACGTATTGGAGACGCTCAAGCATTTGAATGTTGTAATAAAAATGTTTCTGCCAACAATGGAGATTATGTTCTATATAATGATTTGTACTGGTACTATACTGATTATGGTACCACTCCATATGGGTGGAATGACAAAGAAGCTACAAATACAGTGTACCTTCGCAAAGGATATTATTATCCAATTCTGATAATTTATGCTAATATTTGGTCCATATACGGGCTAAATTTGACTGTAACTACTCCAAGTGGAAATGTTATATTTGATTTTACAAACGTTTATTCCTTTGACGATACAACAGTAGAATGCCCAGCAGTAGTAACAATTACTACACCATGGGTTGAAACATTTACTTTGACTAGAACCATCACTCCCATTAACAGTGTTGGAACTACTACTGTGGAAATCTTGACTCCATATCCCATCACTACCGTCACGACTCCATGGATAGGAACTGATACTTCAACTATCACTATCACTCCAACTAACTCTGATGGTACTACCACTGTTGAAGTATTGACTCCATATCCCATCACCACCATTACGACTCCATGGACCGGAACTGTTACTTCAACAACTACTATTACTCCAACTCTTTCAGATGGTACTGCTACTATTGAGGTATTGACTCCATATCCCATCACCACCGTTACGACTCCATGGACCGGATCTGTTACTTCAACCACAACCATCACTCCAATTGATTCAACTGGAACTACTACTATTGAGGTATTGACTCCATATCCCATCACCACCGTTACGACTCCATGGACCGGAACTGTTACTTCAACCACAACCATCACTCCAACTGTTTCAGGTGGTACTACTACTATTGAGGTATTGACTCCATATCCCATCACCACCGTTACGACTCCATGGACTGGAACTGTTACTTCTACTATTACTATTACCCCAACTACCTCTGGTGGAATAACTACTGTTGAAGTATTGACTCCAACTGGTGGAATCACTACTATTACTACCCCTTGGACTGGAACTGTTACTTCAACTACCACTATTAATCCAACTACCTCTGGTGGTACTACTACTGTTGAAGAATTAACTCCAACTGGTGGAATTACTACTATTACTACTCCGTGGACCGGAACTGTTACTTCAACTACTACTATTACTCCAACTGTATCAGGTGGCACAACTACTGTTGAAATATTGACTCCAACTGGTGGAATCACTACTATCACCACTCCATGGACTGGAACTGTTACTTCAACTACCACTATTACTCCAACTGTATCAGGTGGTACTACTACTGTTGAAGTATTAACTCCAACTACTCCAGGTATCACTACTATTACTACTCTGTGGACCGGAACTGTTACTTCAACCACTACTATCTCTCCAACTGTATCAGGTGGAACTACTACTGTTGAAGTGTTGACTCCAACTGGTGGAATCACTACTATTACTACTCCATGGACTGGAACTCAAACTTCAACTACCACCGTCACTCCATCAACATCAGGTGGTACTACTACTGTTGAAGTATTGACTCCAACCACTCCAGGTATTACTACTATTACTACCCCATGGACTGGAACTGTTACTTCAACTACTACTATTACTCCAACTACCTCAGGTGGTACTACTACTGTTGAAATATTAACTCCAACTGGTGGTATTACTACTATCACCACTCCATGGACTGGAACTGTTACTTCAACTACCACTATTACTCCAACTGTTGCAGGTGGTACTACTACAGTTGAAGTATTAACTCCAACTACTCCAGGTATCACTACTATTACTACTCTGTGGACCGGAACTGTCACTTCAACTACCACTATTACTCCAACTACCTCTGGTGGTACTACTACTGTTGAAGTATTAACTCCAACTGGTGGAATTACTACTATTACTACGCCATGGACTGGAACTGTCACTTCAACTATTACTATTGCTCCAACTAACTCTGATGGAACTACTACTGTTGAAATATTGACTCCAACCACTCCAGGTGTGACAACTATCACTACTCCATGGACCGGAACTGTCACTTCAACTATTACTATTACCCCATCAACATCAGGTGGTACTACTACTGTTGAAGTATTGACTCCTACTGGTGGAATCACTACTATTACTACTCCATGGACTGGAACTGTTACTTCAACTACTACCATTGCTCCAACTGTGTCAGGTGGTACTACTACTGTTGAAATATTGACTCCAACTACTCCAGGTATTACTACTATTACTACTCCATGGACCGGAACTGTTACTTCAACTACTACCATTACTCCAACTGTTTCAGGTGGTACTACTACTGTTGAAATATTAACTCCAACTTCTCCTGGTGTGACAACTATTACTACCCCATGGACTGGAACTGTCACTTCAACTATTACTATTACTCCATCAACATCAGGTGGAATAACTACTGTTGAGGTATTGACTCCATCCACTCCTGATATTACTACTATTACTACCCCATGGACTGGAACTGTCACTTCTACTATTACTATTACTCCATCAACATCAGGTGGAATAACTACTGTTGAAATATTGACTCCAACTACTCCAGGTATTACTACTATTACTACTCCATGGACTGGAACTGTTACTTCAACCACAACCATTACTCCAACTACTTCAGGTGGAACTACTACTGTCGAAATATTGACTCCAAGTCATATCACCACCGTTACGACTCCATGGACTGGAACTAGTACTTCAACAACAACCATCACTCCAACTAACTCTGATGGAATAACTACTGTTGAGGTATTGACTCCATCCACTCCTGATATTACTACTATTACTACTCCATGGACTGGAACTGTCACTTCAACTATTACTATCACTCCATCAACATCAGGTGGTATTACTACTGTAGAGGTATTGACTCCAACTGGTGGTATTACTACTATTACTACTCCATGGACTGGAACTGTTACTTCAACTACCACTATCACCCCAACTGTATCAGGTGGTACTACCACTGTTGAAGTGTTGACTCCAACCACTCCTGGTGTGACAACTATTACCACTCCATGGACTGGA
This sequence comes from Chernovozyma aurita, assembly GCA_030566905.1. Taxonomy (NCBI): domain Eukaryota; kingdom Fungi; phylum Ascomycota; class Pichiomycetes; order Serinales; family Debaryomycetaceae; genus Chernovozyma; species Chernovozyma aurita. Next base: position 3,846 of record JAKUBO010000207.1, read on the forward strand.
TCTCAAACTTCAACTACCATCGTCACTCCATCTACATCAGGTGGTACTACTACTGTTGAAGTATTGACTCCAACCACTCCAGGTATTACTACTATTACTACTCCATGGACCGGAACTGTTACTTCTACCATCACCATTACTCCAACTGTTTCAGGTGGCACTACTACTGTTGAGGTATTGACTCCAACTGGTGGAATTACTACTATTACTACTCCATGGACCGGAACTGTCACTTCAACTATTACTATTCCTCCAACTGTAACAGGTGGTACTACTACTGTTGAGGTATTGACTCCAACTGGTGGAATTACTACTATTACTACTCCATGGACTGGAACTGTTACTTCAACTATTACTATTATTCCATCAACATCAGGTGGAATAACAACTATTGAGGTATTAACTCCAACTACTCCAAGTGTAACAACTGTCACTACTCCATGGACCGGTACTCAAACTTCAACTGTTACTATCACTCCAACTGTTTCGATTGGAATTACTACTGTTGAAATATTGACTCCAACCACTCCAGGTGTGACAACTATCACTACTCCATGGACTGGAACCGTCTCTTCAACTATTACTATTACTCCATCAACATCTGGTGGTACTACTACTGTTGAGGTATTTACTCCAACTACTCCAGGTGTGACAACTATCACTACTCCATGGACTGGAACCGTCTCTTCAACTATTACTATTACTCCATCAACATCTGGTGGAATAACTACTGTTGAGATATTGACTCCAACCACTCCAGGTGTGACAACTATCACTACTCCGTGGACCGGTACTCAAACTTCAACTATTACTATCACTCCATCAACATCAGGTGGTATTACTACTGTAGAGGTTTTGACTCCAACTACTCCAGGTGTCACAACTGTAACCACTCCATGGACTGGTACTCAAACTTCAACTACTACTATTACTCCATCAACATCAGGTGGTACTACTACTGTTGAAGTATTGACTCCAACCACTCCAGGTATTACTACTATTACTACTCCATGGACTGGAACTGTTACTTCAAGTACTACTATTACTCCATCAACATCAGGTGGTATTACTATTGTTGAAGTATTGACTCCAACCACTCCAGGTGTGACAACTATCACTACCCCATGGACTGGAACTGTCACTTCAACTATTACTATCACTCCATCAACATCAGGTGGAGTAACTACTGTTGAGGTGTTGACTCCAACTACTCCTGGTGTGATAACTGTCACTACTCCATGGACTGGAGCTGTCACTTCAACTACCACCGTCACTCCATCAACATCAGGTGGTACTACTACTGTTGAAGTGTTGACTCCAACTGGTGGAATCACTACTATTACTACTCCATGGACTGGAACTGTCACTTCAACTATTACTATTACTCCATCAACATCAGGTGGAATAACTACTGTTGGGGTATTGACTCCAACCACTCCTGGTGTTACAACTATCACTACTCCATGGACTGGAACTGTCACTTCAACTACCACTATTACTCCATCAACATCAGGTGGAATAACTACTGTTGAGGTATTGACTCCAACTACTCCTGGTGTTACAACTATCACTACCCCATGGACCGGAACTGTTACTTTAACTATTACTATTACTCCAACTGTATCAGGTGGTACTACTCCTGTTGAAGTGTTGATCCCAACTGTTTCTTTAATAAGAACAGATGTTCGTACAACTGTTTTGACGGTTACTTCGTGTTCCCATGGAATTTGTACAAAAATACCAATTTCGACCGGTTACGTAGTAATTACTAGTGATTACACATCATACACTACATATTGCCCATTTCCAAGCGGTAATCAATCTGGTTCTTCTAGTGGTTCTGGTTTCTCAAGCGGTAATCAATCTGATTCTTCTAGTGGTTCTGGTTTCTCAAGCGGTAATCAATCTGACTCTTCTAATGGCTCTGGTTCTTCAAGTGGTAATCAATCTGGTTCTTCTAATGGCTCTGGTTCTTCTAGTGGGAATCAATCTGGTTCCTCTAGTGGTTCTGGTTCCTCAAGTGGTAATCAATCTGGTTCTTCTGGTGGCTCTGGTTCTTCAAGTGGTAATCAATCTGGTTCTTCTAATGGTTCTGGTTCTTCTAGTGGGAATCAATCTGGTTCTTCTAATGGCTCTGGTTCTTCTAGTGGTAATCAATCTGGTTCTTCTAATGGCTCTGGTTCTTCTAGTGAGAATCAATCTGGTTCCTCCAGTGTCTCTGGTTCTTCTATTGGTTCTGGTTCCTCTAGCGGTAATCAATCTGGTTCTTCGAGCAGTTATGTCCCATCAATTTCAATATCTGAGTATTCGGGAGAAGCTTCAGCTTCTATCCACAAACCAGCCTTCACTTCCCTTATTTGGATTGCAATGTCTTTTTTCGTTTAATTTCCTCAAATATTCATAGACACTCACTTTGTGTCAACTATTTTCAATTTTTGATATCTGATTTTTTGTTTTATTTTTAATTTTCTTATTTTCTTTATACTATTATTTGCATCCTAATGTTATTCTATATTTCTTATATACGTTTGCTTTTGACCTTATGGGTGAGTCTCTTTTTTTCGTTTTGTTATATTTTTAATTCACTATTTGCATTTTTTAAAACTATTTGTACCATACACGCAATTTGCATCAAATGCTGCCTTAGCTACAACATTCTCATGTCAGCATTTGAATGTATTTTATAAGCATCGAAATATTCAAATGCTTATAATACACATTTTAAATATAATTACGTTCAATAACATGCAATCACTACTTTTTAAAATATTTTCTAACCAATCGAAAGATTCTTAATTAAGTCTTCTAGATCTTGTTTCTAATTCGAATGTAGTAAATAATTCAAGCACTCTATATCCTTACATTGCACCTGATTGATTATTATGAACAAATATCCGTCTTTTAAAATTTTGAATAAGATTTGGTGGTCGTGGCATATTCTTTTGATACTACAAAGTGTGAAGGGGTAATATTTTTTAATGAAATATTCTATAGTAATTGTTCAAAAGTGGTATTATTCTTGAAAAGAGGAGCATTTCAATCTCTGATTATTGTTCGAACTAGTATATTGGTTTCATCACTTGGTATACCAATTTCAGAACAAACTATGATACACATGAGGTGCAGCATCTAAGATAATTATTGAACTTATAATTTCAAATTTCTTGCAGATTTCCAACAATCAATTACTCTAGATAAGCCACTTCACTCAAGCCAAAGTGTCAAATATGTGCATCTTACATATACGAGTATCAAATATAATTAACACAGCTGAGAGTTTCAAATATTTGAAAATATGATTCTCTCAACTTTTTAATGGATAATAAAGTACATCATCAAACCGAAATATTACGCAACAATTATTGAATAGCAAAACAATTGAAGAATATTGCAATATATATGATGTTTCTGAAAATGAAATATACCCTGGAATAATTCCCTAGCATTGTAGCTTCAAGGCTGACAACTTCATTTACTATTTAAAAAAGTCACACATCCTTTCTACTACTGGAAAGATAAAGCGAGCTGTAATATGGTTCCAAGTTATTATGCATTATGATAATTATTGAACATATGATTTGTAATTTCTTTTTGCAGAGTAAAATGGTCAGAAATTTGTTTACTCTTTGGATCAAATTCAAAAATGTTTCAAATTATTACGCAATTGGAAAATTATTGAACGTATGATTTTTAATTTCTTTCCCAGATTGAGCCACTTTACTCAAGTCAGAGTATCAAATGTGTGCATCTTACATATACGAGTATCAAATATAATTAACACAACTGAGAGTTTCAAATATTTGAAAATATTGCCAGTCATCTAAACTTCTTAATGGATAATAGAGTGCTAAATATTACACAATAATTATTGAATAACAAGAACAATTGAAGAATATTGAAATGAATAAGATGTTTCAGAAAATTAAATAGACCTTGGAATAATTCCCAAAAATAGTAGCTTCAAGTCTGACAACTTGGATTTATTTTTTGAAGGAATTACACTTCCTTCCTACTACTGAAAAACTAAAGTAGGCTGTAAAAAGGTTCAAAGTTATTACGCATTAGGATAGTTATTGAACATATGATTTTTAATTTCTTTTAGTAGACTGAAGTGGTCACAAATTTGTATGTTCTTCTGATCAAATCCAAAAAGGTTACAAGTTATTACGCATTAAGATAATTAATGAACGTATGATTTTCAATTTCTTGATCTAGAATTCCAATACTTACTCTATATGAGCCACTTCATTCAAGTCAGAGTGTCAAATATGTACATCTTACATATACGAGTATCGAATATAATTAACACAACTGAGAGTTTCAAATATTTGAAAATATTGCTAGTCATCTAAACTTCTTAATGGATAATAAAGTGCACAATCAAACTGAAATAATTCATATTACTTGAGACATACCATAATGCGAGTATTTTTTGGAGTTGTGTGAGAATCAATGAAGCTCATATAAAATAATTTAAATGCAACATTATTGAGTTACAGATTAAAAATTTTAATTAAAATGCACATTATGCATGTATTCTGCAGTTGACTTGTTAAAAAACTTCCTCACAAAAAGTTAACCATAATAGCTTGCTGTCATTCCATGAGTTCCTTTGCAAATATAAAAAAGCTATTTATTCTCCTAAAAGTGGATTATATCTTCTGCTTGCATCAAATGTTTCTCAAGATGAAAATCTTCTACTTACTTATTTTCTTTGCAGCCGGTTTTCTAAATGTGATTGCAGAACATCAAGAAGTGAAATTAACTCGAATAAATGACACTTCAACTGAATTTGATGGAATTGGATTATATCGTAGAGATGTACAATCTTCAGCACCAGGCGCTTGTTTACCACAAGGTACGGGAACTTCAGGATTTAATGCTGTCTTTTATAATTATGATAGGGATAACTTCTCATATTATGAAGAGTGGCACGTGTATTTTGCAACTAATACGTACAAGAAGCAAAGCATATTTGGTTATGTATATGGTGTCACTTCCGTTAATTTTAATCTTTATATTCCAAATTTTGAATCCACGGCAAACAACCCTTTCAATATTCCAAATACAGTACCCAACGCAAACAACCAAGAAACAATGTACAATGAAATCCTTATTAATGGAGTTCTATTTAACTTCTCAATGGAGCTCACAGGTTATTTTTATGCTAATGAAACAGGCGATTACATCATTAACGTGAAAGTAGATGATTATGCACTTATCCGTGTTGGTTCTTCTCAAGCATTTCAATGCTGTAATACGAATGTGTCTGCTAATGACGGGACTTATGCTATGTATGCACAGTTATTGTTTGATACAACACAAAAACATATTTATCACCTTGGTCAAAATACTACTACATGGCATTTCCTGAAGGGATATTATTATCCAATACTGATTGTGTTCGTAAACATTAATGGGCCTAATGGGCTTGAGTTTTCTATTACTACTCCAAGTGGAAAAGTTATCACAGATTTTACAAACGTTTATAACTTCGAAGATACAGAAACCTATTGCCCAGCAGTAGTAACAATTACTACACCATGGGTTGAAACATTTACTTTGACTAGAACCATCACTCCCATTAACAGTGTTGGAACTACTACTGTGGAAATCTTGACTCCATATCCCATCACTACCGTCACGACTCCATGGATAGGAACTGATACTTCAACTATCACTATCACTCCAACTAACTCTGATGGTACTACCACTGTTGAAGTATTGACTCCATATCCCATCACCACCATTACGACTCCATGGACCGGAACTGTTACTTCAACAACTACTATTACTCCAACTCTTTCAGATGGTACTGCTACTATTGAGGTATTGACTCCATATCCCATCACCACCGTTACGACTCCATGGACCGGAACTGTTACTTCAACAACTACTATTACTCCAACTGTTTCAGATGGTACTACTACTGTCGAAATTTTGACTCCAAGTCACATCACCACTATTACAACTCCATGGACTGGATCTGATACTTCAACCACAACCATCATTCCGACTGATTCAGCTGGAACTACTACTGTTGAAATCTTGACTCCAAGTCACATTACCACCATTACGACTCCATGGACTGGAACTGATACTTCAACTACTACTATCACTCCAACTGTATCAGGTGGTACTACTACTGTTGAAGTATTAACTCCAACTGGTGGAATCACTACTATCACCACTCCATGGACCGGAACTGTTACTTCAACTACCACTATTACTCCAACT
>JAKUBO010000208.1:0-10077 GCA_030566905.1 Chernovozyma aurita
ACCTTTTTGGATTTGATTAGAGGAACGTGCAAATTACTGCCCACTTTAGCCTTTCAATAGTAGAAAGGATTGTGTGGGTTTTTTCAAAAATAAATAAAGTTGTCACACTTGAAGCTACAATGCTAGAGATTTTTTTTCAAAGTCTTTTTCATTTTCAGAAATATAATATTCATTGTAATATTCTTCTATTGTTTTTGTTATTCAATAATCTTTTATTAAGTTGTTAAATTGTAATCTCGAAAATTATTGTGTATATTTTTGAGACTTGAATGCAATTGTCTGGTTAACATCCTTGGTATGACAACAACCATATTCGAAGTACGTATTTAACACGAATTCGTGGTTAAAAGATTTTATAGTTTTTAAATGGTTTGAAAGTGGTGAATCTATTGTATTCATGCACATATCGCCTGTTCCCAATAGAAAATCATCGTGCTGTATTGCTTGAGATTGGGAATTAATTATATTTTTATATTTTGTTGCCCCTTTAGTTTTAAGTTGTCCAAATTAGGAAAATAAGCCAGCTTTCTGTTAATCATGCACATAAGCTATAAATTATATGCACAACTTTCTTACATAAGCATTACAAAAAGTAATCACAAAGATGGAAGAAGACAACATGAAATAAAATCCAAGGAACTTTGATCTGATTTCTTTCAAACTACTTTTCAAATTCCAGATTCTTAATGACTTTCGGAAAGTTTCAAATGGTATCAACGTTTAAGATTATTATGCTACAAATTAAATTCAATTCCTATAACCCACACCACATAGAAATATGGCTCATGTGTTAATTCTGTTAAAGGGGGAAGGTGGGGTGTACTAAATGCATCTCAATCTATGCGTAATTTATTTTCTGTATCTTTTCAAAGCTCTCCTTTTCACCCCTTCTGTGATTTATCAAAATGTTTTTTGTGCTATTATTCTTCGAAATTCTTTAGCAAACTTGAATTAGAATTAGGGAGCAAGATTTTCAAAGTCGTACAGTAGCTGCTGCACCTCATGTGTATCATAGCTTGTTTTGAGAATGATATACCAAGTGATAAAACCAACATACTAGTTTGAACAAAAATCAGAAATTAAAATACTCCTCTCTTCAAGAATAATACCACTCTTGAACAATTTCTATAAAATATTTCATTAAAAAATATTACCCCTTCATACTTTATACTCAAAAGAATTTCCAACGACCACCAAATCTTATTGAAAAATTTGAGAGACGGATATTTACTCATAATAATCAATTTGGTGTAATGTAAAGCCACAGTGTGCTTAAATTATTTGCCCCATTGGAATTAGAAGCAAGATCTAGAAGACTTAATTAAGAATCTTTCGATTGTTTAGAAAATATTTTAAAAAGTAGTAGTTGCATGTTTTTGAACGTCATCTAGAGGTGAAAGGTTTCAACCCCTTGAATTTTGAAGTTTAAAGGGAAAAAAGAAAGCATTTCAAATCACATTTCTTTATTGAAACTATTATTGAATACTTCTACTAATTGACAGAAACGAGATTAAGATTGTTTAGCACATGAATTATATGATCAACTTTCAAGTTTTCGACTCCAGCATTGATTCCCGTAAGGAATGTAAAGCATGCAGCTTTTGCCGTTCAAAAAGGCTACAATGTTCAATTTCGTCAGATGATTATAATTCTGGTGAATGTGATAACTGTCAGAAGACTAAATTGAGGTGTGACTTGAAAATGAATCAGGAAGATCAATTAAATAAAACACAGAAAAATAGCAATAAAGTTATGAAGCAGAATTATCAAATAAGTATCATGGAAAATGGATTAACAAAATCTCTGTCGATGAAAGAAAATAATAAAAACAGGTTTGAAATAATAGACGAAACGCCAAAACTAATATCTTACGATTATTCTCAAGTATTGCATGAAAGAATTAAGAAGAAGTCTAAGATTCAAACAAAGAAAATGATGCTTCCCAAAGTAAAGATCAGTAAACACTCAAGTGGAGTATCTGAAAAGACCTTAGGACAATATTCTCTCCAAATATCAGATCAAGAATCAGGTCGAGGACATAATGAAGCTAAGCAGCAAACTTCTTCTTTCAACACATCTCACACCTCTGGAGAACTTCGAACTTGCGAGGACAGAAATTATATTCAAACAAATTCCTTCCAAATTTTCCCAATCATGACAACTTCACCAGTCAATTCATCTCAAGTCTCTTCAATATGCACAGCCACGCGATCTAAAATCAAATCTCAATCATCAAAACTTCTGTCATTGAGAAGCAATTTAAGGATATCGCTGCCAGCTAAATGTAACTCTCTATTCCTGACATATGAACAATTAAAGCAAAAAATAGAAATGCCTTTGCCAATTGAAGAAATTTTCAAAGAGAAATCAAGGACAATCCTAATATCGCCAGATCAAAAACCAAAAAAAATGTGGAAGATAACTAAGCCTATTACGGCAGTGGCTAAAGTGAAACCAACTATGAGATTGCCAAATGCAAATGTAACAGGATCATCTCTGAAAGTGATGTCAAATAAGCAAGTAATGTCACTAAAGAAGCTACCCTCTATAATTCCTTCCATAATATCCTACGTTCCTTATGATCTTCAAGTTTCTGAAATCATTCCAATATACCTCAAATGGAATTATGATTTCAACTTAAGTGAAGATCTATTTAGTGCCAATATAAAAAATTATCACATTCACTCCAAAGATCTGTTTCATTTTTTAATTTCAATTGATGCTTTTAAATTGGAATTAAATGAATACATCACTAAAGAGTTAATAAAAATATATTTCTTCAAATTCAATAGCCTATTTCCAATTATCAATGAGGTTGAATTCTGGGGAAATTACAATGCTAAAATAGTACCAAATTTGATCACTTACAGTATAGTATTGTTATCCATAGGTGATAAACTATCTGAAAAATTATTGGTTGAAAACAAGATCTTTAAATTATCTGACTATTGCAATCAGTTAAGGAAGTTCTGTGATAGGTTAGCATTAAAAATAAAGCTGGTATTACTAGCAATGCCACAACTAGGAGATAATAACATCTTCACCAAGTTTATCTGCCGTTTACTATTGCTCCTAAATTCTTGCTTAGATAATTATAAGAAAGCTGCAAATGACATATCAAAATGTATCCATTACGGAATGGAATTAGGATTGAATGTGGAAAAAACATACAGGCATAGTACTAATATAGCCCATGAGAATAGCGTTCAACACAAGCAAAATTGGGAAATGACATCCAGGCCAATCTCAGCAAATGACAACAATGGCCATAATTTTAACACTTATGATTCCACTTTAACTTATTCAAAAGATCTATGGTGGATCTGTTACATCTTTGATCGTTACATTTCTATAATTCATTCCAAACCCTTTCTCATTAAAAAAGAAGATACCAAAATAGAGTCACCTAGTAATATGCAACTAAGATTAATACTTGAGCTGGTCAAAGTATATGAGAGAAGGTTTAGGTATGAACCAATCACATCAAAAACATTTAGCCATGACTACAGGCTTGATCTTTGTTGTGAAGGTGAAAGATTTCCTGTTAATAATTGTATCTCCTTTTCAACATTCACAGCAATAAACGACAAGAATATCACTAAAAGTAATATTAATCATAAAAACAAAACAGAAAATTCGGGTTAATGTTACAGGTGACGAAATTTTTCGTGAAATAAATCCAAGTGAAATGATATTTTCCCAATTTATAATGGATGAGCTTAATATAAACGAAAAAGATTTTACTGATTTCTAGGATTTTAAGTGCTTGCTGCAAATATCATTATTCTCGTACCCAAAAAAAAGACCTATCTAATACATCGAATTGATAATCTCCTGAAAATAATACTATTAACCAAATACCAAAAATTCAACAATTGGATCAGCTTAATAATAAAAGGTAGTTCGAATCTTATTATGTATATTGAATATTTCATGAATTCTGATAAGAAGCACTTTATCAATTTACCTTGGATTCCTAAGATTTTATTAGTGGTTTTGAATATTTTGCTGGACATTAAATCAAAGGCTCGATTTGGAACAATGAATTGCTTAGAAGCTGAAATGAAGCGTTACATTGTTGTTATGGAAACATATTCCAAAAAATGGGGATCTATGAAAGAACAAATTGAAAAGTTGAAAGAATCAAGCGAACAATGAAAGGCTATTAAAAAACGACATTCCAAAACAAATAACAAATCAAATATGTACTAGATGCTTTCATAAAACACAGGTTAATCGTTTGCTGAGAGTCCGAGTAATCATAACTCCCAAACATCGGGGCACCTAATTGTTTTGAGAAAATAGAACTCAAGGCAACAAACTAAAATAATCATTCTGAGTAATGTTGCAAATTATTTAGAAAAGGTAGTGTAATGTTCATATTCTGATCCGTACCCACGTGATAAGTTTTTAATTGAAATCTTTTCCATGTTAAATACATGTTAACACCACCAACAAAGCAATAACACTGATGAGTAAGCCGCGAAAGAACAATAACCTTCTCTGTTAATGTCTCGAGGGTAACATCTCCATCTTCAACAGTACTTTCATACTCGAAACTGTCTGAGAAAATAAAACTCCACGTAATCTAGCACATTACTCTGAAAAGTAGTGTACCGTTCATATTCCTGAACAGCATGATCTGAAAAACTTTCCAATACGAAATAAGTTAAACATATGCTAAAACCACCAAAGAACAATAACACTGACGAGTAAACTGCAAAAGAATAGTAACTTTCTTTGTTATTGTTCTTCCATCAAATAAGCTTCCTTTATTTTCCAAAAGTATTCTTAGTTAGGCTACAACAAAATATTTTCTTTTAAATAACCCCCTTAACGCTGGTTTTAGAAGATAGTTTCTGAAAGGATTAGATTATCAAAACCCAAATTAGAGGCTCTGTACTATAAGTAAAATATCATAATTCCCTAAAAAATTTAACTCAACTTAAGGCATTCCAGGGGAAGGCTACCTACCACCGCAAACAAGCTTAAACCCATGCATGTCTGTTTAATCCTTGATTACACGATCTATACTTTTCTAACTTATCGAAAATTGAGTTTATTGTGTTTGTTTTCATATAACTTTAATTAAATATCACCTTAAAATTTCCAATATATCTAATAACTATTTTGAAAAATCTCCATTAGAAGGATTCAGATATAGCTTTTCTATCTTCGCAAAATATTGCAACATCTATCTGATCTAAATAGTGTCACGTGACTTTGTCTTGCATTTAAAATCCAGACACCTACTATGAGATAAAACATAATAGTTTGGTTGCCTATGATGACATTACTGCTTCCTAAACAGATTTCGGTAGATTATTCTATTTTATAATAATGTAGTAGCCAAAGATATTCTAAATTTTATATGGAAGAACTGCTGGCTTCTCAAAGGTGCCCTAGATTGGTGGAAAGTTTAGGAACCATACAAACTGAAAGGAAAATAAGTTCTGAGATATAAAAGTAGTGTATATAATTCTCACCTACGTACTTTGAAATTGATGGAAAATGTAAGCGTGCTGCACATTAAAATTAGTAATCCGCATGGCTGCTTATCAAAATGCTAAGGGAATATATCTAGAAAGATTGAAGTGGAAACAGAGCCATTCATGAAAGAGAGATCTAAAAAGATATTATAACAGAATTTCATAACAAAAATAGAGCCATAGGAATATGAGGCATTAGTTTGGAGTGTTCTGTGGTTATTTGGTCAAGAAATACTGAGTTTTCAGCAATATTCAAGACGTGATATATTGACTTTTCCTGCCATATATTAATTATACTTGATAGGGGAGTTTGAGGGAAATATTAGATACTTAAACAGTTAGTCAAACGTATTCTCAGCCATAGAAGGTATAAATTTAGGTATATATTCCTTTTAACAGTAGTAAGAGAAAATAATCTATGAAAGGATTAGTCTATTAGACCCAAAATAAAGGCCCTGTACTATCAACATAAATCATACACCCATACAACCAAATTAATTTTCAGAAGGTAAAACTCTTCAAAAATTACAACGTACAATCATGAACAAAGTATCTCGACCATACTCCTTTCCTTTTATCGTTGAAACTTGACGTGTAAAGTTTTCAATTGAAATCTTTACCATCGTTAAATACATGTTAAGACCACCAACGAAGCAATAACACTGACGAGTAAACCGTGAAGGAACAATAACGTTCTCTGTTATTGTGAGTAACGGCTCCATCTCCATTTCCATCAGTACATCTAAATAGGTTACAATATAATATTTTTGTTTGTATATTCTTTTTAACAGTGGTATGAGAAAATAGTCTACGAAAGGATTAGTCTATTAAACCCAAAATAAAGGTCCTGTACTATCAACATAAATATAGTAATTTATACCTATACTCCCTTATACGAGTACAACGGGGCTCCGAACTGTCTTGAGAAAATAATCATTCTGAATAATGTTGCAATTTATTTAGAAAAGGTAGTGTACTGTTCATATTCTGTTCCATAACCACGTGATAAGTTCTCAATTGAAATCTTTTCCGTCGTTAAGTACATGTTAAAACCACCAACAAAGCAATAACACTAACGAGTAAACCGCGAAAGAACAATAACTTTCTCTGTTATTGTTTTGACGGTAACAAACTCCATCTTCATCAGTATATCTATATTGGTTACAATATAATATTTCTGTTTGTATATATTCCTTTTAGAGAAAATAGTCTATGAAAGGATTAGTCTATTAAACCAAAGTAAAGAACTTGTACTATCAACATAAATATATTAATTCATACTTCCTTACACTTATACTCTAAACTGTCTGAGAAAAAAGAACTCCAGGTAATCTAGCACATTACCCTGAAAAGTAGTGTACCGTTCATATTCCTGAACAAAACGATCTGAAAAACTTTCCAATGCGAAATAATTTAAATACTTGCTAAAACCACCAAAGAGCCATAACACTGACGAGTAAACTGCAAAAGAATAGTAACTTTCTTTGTTATTGTTCTTCCATCAAATAAGCTCCCTCAATTTTTCAAAAGCATTCTTAAATGGGCTAAAACATAATATTTTCTTTTGTATAACTCCCTTAACACTTGTTTTAGAAGATAGTTTCTGAAAGGATTAGATTATCAAAACCCAAATTAGAGGCTCTGTACTATAAGCAAAATATCATAATTCATTCTCCCATGCATGTCAGTTTAATCCTTGATTACACAATCTATACTTTTCTAACTTATCAAAAATTGAGTTTATTGTGTTTGTATTCATATGACCTTAATTAAATATCACCTTAAATTTTCTAATATATCTAATAACTATTTTGAAAAATCTCCATTAGAAGGATTCAGATATCGCTCTTCTGTCTTTGCAAAATATTGCAACATCTCTCAGATCTAGATAGCGTCATGTGACTTTGACTTGTATTTAAAATCCAGACACCTACTATGAGATAAAACATAATAGTTTGGTTGCCTATGATGACATTACTGCTTCCTAAACAGATTTCAGTAGATTATTCTATTTTATAATAATGTATTAGCCAAAGATATTCTAAATTTTATGTGTATGTATAAATCTTTTTAAAGTAAAATTTTGTATGCTTTGCAACAACCTGCAAATATATATGTTAACCAGAATATTTTGATCAAGAGTAACAAAAATAACAATAATAAAGTCATACAATTTTGACATAATTAAACATATACATAGTATTCAATAAGCTTTTTACTTACGGAAGAACTGTTGGATTCTAAAAGGTGGCCTAGATTGGTGGAAAGTTTAGGAACCATTAAAACTGAAAGGAAAATCAGTACTGAGATATAGAGGTAGTGTATATAATTCTCACCCACATACTTTGAAATTGATGGAAAATGCAACCCGTACTGCACATTAAAATTAGTAATACGCATGGCTGCTTATTAAAATGCTAAGGGAAGATATCAAGAAAGATTGAAGTGGAAACAGAGCCATTCATGAAAGAGATGTCTAAAAAGATATCATAACAGAATTTCATAACAAAAATAGAGCCATAATAATATGAGGTTTTAGTTTGAAGTGTTCTGACGTGATTTAGTCAAGAAATATTGAGTTTTTAGCAATATTCAACACGTGATATTTTGACTTTTCCTGCCATATATAAATTATACTGGATAGGGGAGTTTGAGAGCAATATTAGACACTTAAATAGTTAGCCAAACCTATTTTCAGCCATAGAAGGTATAAATTTAGGTATATCTACCTTTTAACAGTAGTAAGAGAAAATAGTCTATCAAAGGATTAGTCTATTAAACCCAAAATAAGGGTCCTGTACTATCAGCATAAATATAGTAATTCATATTCCCATGCTCCTATTCTCCCATACTAAGTAATTTTCTTTCTGGGTTGTCATGCGATTCTGAATGAATGAAAAGCGACACCGTAAAACTTAACCTGACTATGTTTCATGTGCTACAATATTAATAGATAAGAAAATAATAAAAATTATTATAAAGTCAAATGACTTCCCAGTACAAAATGGGGAAAAGTTGTAGGAATTTTGCAGGAAAATTTTGGAAGCATTAATTAACGCACTTCGGAATTTCAAAATTCAGTTTCAGTTTCAAGTTCATATATACAATCAACATTACAAAAAGTAAATTACAAAAGTAAGATACAAATGGTACACATCGAGCAACACAAAATTTAATCCTGTTGTTCTCACAGCAACATTGATACTATTGGTTGTAGTTTCCAATCCTGGGGTTATAAGTTGAACCAAACTAAGAGGAGAATTAGAAGACTGTTTAAAGAAACAACGATTGTGGGATGACATGAGTCTTGAAACCTCATAGAATGCTAATCTTGCAACAGCCAATAACACAAGGGTCTATTAATATTGATAAAGAAATGAGGTACATTAAATTAGATATATACTGTAACATTAGTGGTACGCAATTGAAGACTTAGATTAACATTACGATGCTTAAAGAATATTTCTGGGTATCATTGTTGGTTGGCACAATCATACTTGCAACTGCTGCTACAATAGAGCCTGTTTGGGCACCGGTTTTACGTAGTATGCAAATTGAGAATAAGAAAATAAATGATAATGGTAGTCCTCTTGGCCACGATGCATTCAGCATCGCAGGTATATTTGTCTTGGTCACAACATGTGAACGGTATTTCAATAAAATATCTTATGTGCATGGTAAGTATGTTAGGACTGATAGAGCAGGTAATTGCTTACATTATTTGGATACTGTGAGCACACTAAGCCAAGATTTCTATAATAAGTTGAAAAGTTTTAGATCATCTTGCTTTCACAATAAATGTACTGACGCTACACGTCAGGTCAGGTAGTGTCATATCTATGACGAGAATAGGTAAAACTCCGCAAAATAACAAGGTACAATCATGAACGGAGTATCCCAACCATAGTTCTTTCCGTTTATCATTGAAACTTATCATCTTGTTCAAAGTTTTTACCCTTTCTATTTGATGTAGAACAGTTTACATTCAGATTCATAATTTTTTACTTCAGAAAATTATAAACTGAATACTTGAGACGCAATTGCAATAACAGCAGATTGAGCAGGCACTATCACTTAAGTATAATGCCATTGTGTTATCAATTTTGACAACTGATATAAGGCATGCTATGCTTACGTCTACAAAATAAATTCTATATTGCTGAACACAACAACTCAGTGCTATAGGGTCAAATATGCTTCACAGCTAACTTTAAAGCTCAAACATTGATCTTATGCATTCAAAGCATCAAATCGAATTTTGAGAAGATAAGTTCTAATCCAGAAGTATGTTCACTTGTTTTAGTTACCATAGTTTCTAGAACCAGAGTTGCAAGTTGTAATCCGATGTTAGCTATAAATTTCGACATTACACATATATCGGTAACGATATCGTAAATATTATAATTTAGGATGTCTGCATATAATCTGAAAAACAAAAATAATCCGTTTACGGAGGGTCCCTAAATATCCTCGAATGACTAAATCAAAATTATTATTTTATCTGAAATCTATCTTACAATTAGAACACATTACAAGCTATGTAGAGCGCTTGAATATTTTATATTAACCATTAAGATGGTAAGCGGTA
>JAKUBO010000209.1:0-10049 GCA_030566905.1 Chernovozyma aurita
GGAGTCAATACTTCAACAGTAGTAGTACCACCTGATGTTGATGGAGTAATGGTAGTAGTTGAAGTAACAGTTCCAGTCCATGGGGTAGTAATAGTAGTAACACCAGGAGTGGTTGGAGTCAATACTTCAACAGTAGTAGTACCACCTGATGTTGATGGAGTAATGGTAGTAGTTGAAGTAACAGTTCCAGTCCATGGGGTAGTGATAGTAGTAACACCAGGAGTAGTTGGAGTCAATACTTCAACAGTAGTAGTACCACCTGATATTGATGGAGTAATAGTAATAGTTGAAGTAACAGTTCCGGTCCATGGAGTAGTAATTGTTGTTACACCTGGAGTGGTTGGAGTTAACACTTCAACAGTAGTAGTACCACCTGATGTTGGTGGAGTAATAGTAATAGTTGAAGTGACAGTTCCAGTCCATGGGGTAGTGATAGTAGTAACACCTGGAGTAGTTGGAGTCAATACTTCAACAGTAGTAGTACCACCTGATGTTGATGGAGTAATAGTAATAGTTGAAGTGAGGGTTCCGGTCCATGGAGTAGTAATAGTAGTAATACCTGGAGTTGTTGGGGTCAATACTTCAACAGTAGTAGTACCACCTGATGTTGATGGAGTAATGGTAGTAGTTGAAGTAACAGTTCCAGTCCATGGGGTAGTGATAGTAGTAACACCTGGAGTAGTTGGAGTCAATACTTCAACAGTAGTAGTACCACCTGATGTTGATGGAGTAATGGTAGTAGTTGAAGTAACAGTTCCAGTCCATGGGGTAGTAATAGTAGTAACACCAGGAGTGGTTGGAGTCAATACTTCAACAGTAGTAGTACCACCTGATGTTGATGGAGTAATGGTAGTAGTTGAAGTAACAGTTCCAGTCCATGGGGTAGTGATAGTAGTAACACCAGGAGTAGTTGGAGTCAATACTTCAACAGTAGTAGTACCACCTGATACAGTTGGAGTAATAGTGGTAGTTGAAGTAACAGTTCCGGTCCAGGGAGTGGTAATAGTAGTAATTCCACCAGTTGGAATTAATACTTCAACAGTAGTAGTACCACCTGATGTTGATGGGGTAATAGTAATAGTTGAAGTGATAGTTCCGGTCCACGGAGTAGTGATAGTAGTAATACCTGGAGTAGTTGGCGTTAATACTTCAACAGTAGTCGTACCACCTGATACAGTTGGAGTAATAGTGGTAGTTGAAGTAAAAGTCCCAGTCCATGGAGTAGTAATAGTAGTGATTCCACCAGTTGGAGTCAATACTTCAACAGTAGTAGTACCACCTGATGTTGATGGAGTAATGGTAGTAGTTGAAGTAACAGTTCCGGTCCATGGAGTAGTAATAGTAGTAATACCTGGAGTGGTTGGAGTCAATACTTCAACAGTAGTAGTACCACCTGATGTTGATGGAGTAATAGTAGTAGTTGAAGTATCAGTTCCAGTCCACGGAGTAGTAATAGTAGTAATATCTGGAGTAGTTGGAGTCAATACTTCAACAGTAGTAGTACCACCTGATGTTGATGGAGTAATAGTAGTAGTTGAAGTAAAAGTCCCAGTCCATGGAGTAGTAATAGTAGTAATATCTGGAGTAGTTGGAGTCAACACTTCAACAGTAGTAGTTCCACCTGATGTTGAAGGAGTAATAGTAGTAGTTGAAGTAACAGTTCCAGTCCATGGAGTAGTAATAGTAGTAGTACCAGGAGTAGTTGGAGTCAATATTTCAACAGTAGTAGTGCCACCTGAAGTAGTTGGAGTAATGGTTGTGGTTGAAGTGACAGATCCGGTCCATGGAGTGGTGATGGTAGTAACACCAGGAGTAGTTGGAGTCAATACTTCAACAGTAGTAGTACCACCTGATGTTGATGGAATAATGGTAGTGGTTGAAGTGACAGTTCCAGTCCATGGAGTAGTGATAGTTGTCACACCTGGGGTGGTTGGGGTCAATACTTCAACAGTAGTAGTACCACCTGAAGTTGATGGAATAATGGTAGTGGTTGAAGTGACAGTTCCGGTCCATGGAGTAGTGATAGTAGTAACACCTGGAGTTGTTGGAGTCAATACTTCAACAGTAGTAGTACCACCTGATGTTGATGGAATAATAGTAGTGGTAGAAGTGACAGTTCCAGTCCATGGAGTAGTTATAGTAGTGATTCCACCAGTTGGCGTCAACACTTCAACAGTAGTAGTACCACCTGATGTTGAAGGAGTAATAGTAAAAGTTGAAGTAACAGTTCCGGTCCATGGAGTAGTAATAGTAGTAATACCACCAGTTGGAGTCAATACTTCAACAGTAGTAGTTCCACCAGAGGTAGTTGGAGAGATAGTGGTAGTTGAAGTAACAGTTCCAGTCCATGGAGTAGTAATAGTAGTAATACCTGGAGTAGTTGGAGTCAATATTTCAACAGTAGTAGTTCCAGCTGAATCAGTCGGAATGATGGTTGTGGTTGAAGTATCAGTTCCAGACCATGGAGTCGTAATAGTGGTGATATGACTTGGAGTCAACACTTCCACAGTAGTAGTTCCAGTTGGATCAGTTGGAGTAATAGTAGTAGTTGAAGTAACAGATCCAGTCCATAATGTAGTAATAGTGGTTATAAGACTTGGAGTCAATACTTCCACAGTAGTGGTTCCAGTTAAATCAGTTGGAGTAATAATAGTAGTTGAAGTGTCAGTTCCCGTCCATGGGGTAGTAATAGTGGTGATATGACTTGGAGTCAATACTTCAACAGTGGTAGTTTCATCAGAGTTAGTTGGAGTAATGGTTGTGGTTGAGGTAATATTTCCAGTCCATAGAGTCGTAACGGTAGTGATGTGACTTGGAGTCAATACTTCAACAGTAGTAGTACCAGTTGAATCAGTTGGAGTAACGGTGGTAGTAGAAGTATCAGTTCCTGTCCATGGAGTCGTGACGGTGGTGATGGGATATGGAGTCAAGATTTCTACAGTAGTAGTTCCAACAGTGTTAGTGGGAGTGATGGTTCTAGTTAAAGTAAATGTTTCAACCCATGGTGTAGTAATGGTAGTAATTGCAGGGCAGCCTTCGTCCGAATTTGGGTAGGAAAAAATATTTGTAAAATTTGTGATAACTGTTCCGCTTGGAGTAGTAATAGAAAAACCAAAACCATTTCTCCACCCCATGTTTACATAGGCAATTAGTATTGGATAATAATATCCTTTCACAAAATGAAATGTAGTAGAATTGTGACCATTTATATAGTAAGTTCCTGTTTGATCAGGAGTTTGCAATGCAGTTAAGGCAAAGTTCTCCTTAATGAGATCCCAAATGTTTCCGTCATTAGAAGACACATTTGTATTACTGTTGCCATCATTAGTAGACACATTTGTATTACAGCATTCGAATGCTTGAGGAGAACCAACACGGATACCTGCCCAATCATCTAATTGGTACAAGGAAAGTGTGTAGTCGCCTGTTTCAGTAGCATAAAAATAACCTGTGAGCACCATTCCGAATCGGAAATGATAGAGAAGAAGGGGAGTATTGTATATTATTTGTTCCTGTAATGTGAAGGATGCTGGTGACTCATGAAAAAAAGAAACATTAGTGATACCATATGCATAGCCTATTATGCCAGTCCTAATGAAATGATAAGGGATATTGGTATCGGTATAATTATAAAAGACAACATTAAATCCTGTAGAACGTGAGCCTTGTGGTAAGCAAGCAGTTGGTGAATATACCGAATCTCGACGAATTAATTCTATTTGATCTGAATCTGCTGTAATATTAGTGGTAGAAGAGCCAATTCTATTTGACCCTCCTTCAATTTCCTTTGAGGACACCTTTAAAAAAGCTGCTGCAAAGAAAATAAGTAAGTAGAAGATTCTCATTTTGGGGAACATTGGTTACAAGTAGAAAATATAATCCACTTTTAGGAGAATAAAAAGCTCTTTTATATTTGTAAAGGAACCCATGGAATGACAGCAAGCTATTATGGTTAACTTTCTGTGAGGGAGTTTTTAACAAAATTCAACTGCAGAATACATGCATAATGTGCATTTTATTTAAAATTTCTAACCTATAACCATATAATGCTGCATTTGAAATTATTTTATATGAGCATCATCAATTCTTACGCAATTCAAAAAATAATCCCATTGTGGTATGTTTCAAACAATATGAATTATTTCGGTTTGATTGCGCACTTTATCATCCATTAAAAGGTTGAGAGAGGTAACGATATTTTCAAATATTTGAAACTTTCAGTTGTGTTAATTCTATTTCATTCTCATATATGTAAGATGTACACATTTGACACTCTGGGTTGAGTGAAGTGGCTTTAGAGTAATTGAGTTTTGGAAATTTGCAAGAAAATGAAAATCATACGTTCAATAATTATCCTAATCCGTAATATCTTCAAACCTTTTTGAATTTGATCAGAAGAACAAGCAAATTACTGACCACTTTAGTCTACAGAAAGAAATAAAAAATCATGTGTTCAATAATTATCCTAATGCATGATAATTTGAAACCTTTTTACAACCAATTTTAGTTTTTCAGTAGTAAAAAGGAAATGTAATTTCTTTAACAAGTAAATGAAGTTATCACACTTGAAACTACAATGCTTGGGAATTTTTTCAAGGTCTATTTCATTTTCAGAAACATCTTATGCATTGTAATATTGTTCAATTGTTTTTGTTATTCAATAATCTTCAATTAATTTGTTAAATTTGTAATCTCGAAAATTCTTGTGTATATTTTTGAGATTTGAATACAATTGTCTTGGTTAATATCTTTGGTATGACAACAACCATATTCGAAGTACGTATTTTACACGAATTCGTGGTTAAAAGACTTTAGAGTTTCTAAATGGTTTGGAAGTGGTGAATCTATTGTTGTCCATGCACGTATCGCCTGAGCCCAATAGAAAATCATTGTGCACTATTGCTCGCGATTGGGAATTAATTATATTTTTATATTTTGTTGCTCCTTTAGTTACAAATTGTCCAAATTAGGAAAACAAGCCAGCTTTCCGTTAGTCCTGCACGTAAGCTATAATATATCTGAACAGCTTTCTTACCTAAGCATTATGAAAAGTAATCATGAAGATGGAAGAGGACATTATGAAATAAAATAAAAGAAACCTTGATTTGATTTTTTTCAAACTACTTTTCAAATTCCAGATTCCTAATGACTTTCGGAAACTTTCAAATGGTAACCATGTTTAATATTGTTATGCCACAAACTAAATTCAATTCCTATAACCCACACCACATAGAAATATGGCTCATGTGTAAATTCTGTTAAAGGGGGAAGGTGGGGGTACTAAATGCATCTCAATCTATGTGTAATTTGTATTATGTATCTTTTGAAAGCTCTCCTTTTTCGCCCACTCTTGTAATTTATCAAGATGTTCTTTGTGTTATTATTCTTCGAAATTCTTTAGCAAACTTGAATTGAAATTAAGGAGAGAGATTTTCAAACACTAACTGCAGCACCTCATGTGTATGACAGTTTGTTTTGAAATTGGTATACCAAGTGATGAAGCCAAGATACTAGTTTGAACAATAATCAGAAATTAAAATGCTCCTCTTTTCAAGAATAATACCACTCTTGAACAATTTCTATAAAATATTTCATTAAAAAATATTACCCCTTCATACTTTGTACTCAAAAGGATATGCAAGGACTACCAAATCTTATTCAACATCTTGAAAGACGGATATTTGCTCATAGTAATCAATCTGGTGTAATTTAAGGCCACAGTGTGCTTAAATTATTTGCCCCATTGGAACCAGAATTAAGATCTTGAAGACTTAATTAAAAATCTTCCAATTGGTTAGAAAGTATTTGAAAATGTAGTGGTTGCATGTTATTGAGGTGAAAGCACTTAATCCCTTGAAGTTTAAAGAAAAAAAAGAAAGCACTTTAACATTTTTTTATTAAAATTATTGCTGAATATTTCCACTAATTGACAGAAACGAGATTAAGATTATTTAGCACATGCATTATATGTCCGACCTTCAAGTTTTTGACTCCAGCATTAATTCCCGTAAGCAATGTAAAGCGTGCAACTTTTGCCATTCAAAAAAGGCTACAATGTTCAATTTCGTCAGATAATTATAATTCTGCTGACTGTGATAACTGTCAGAAGACTAAATTAAGGTATGAAATGAAAATGAATCAGTAAGATCAATTAAATAGAAGACAGAAAAATATCAATAAAGTTATGGAGCAGAATTATCAAATAGGTATCATGGAAAATGGATTAACAAAATCTCTGTCGATGAAAGAAATTAATAAAAACAGGTTTGAAATAATAGACGAAATGCCAAAACTAATATCTTACGATTCTTCTCATGTATTGCATAAAAGAATGATGAAGAAATCTAATATTGAAGCAAAGAAAATGATGCTTCCTAAAGTAAAAATCAGTAAACACTCAAGTGGAGAATCTGAAAAGACCTTAGGACAATATTCTCTCCAAATATCAGATCAAGAATCTGATCGAGGACATAATGAAGTTCAGCAGCAAACTTCTTCTTTCAACACATCTCATACCTCAGGAGAACTTCTAACTTGCGACCACCGAAATTGTATTCAAACAAATACCTTTCTAATTTCCCCAATGATGACAACTTCACCAGTCAATCCGTCTCAAAGCCCCTCAATATGTACAGCCACAAAATCTAAAATCAAATCTCAATCATCAAAACTTCCCGCCTCAAGAAGTAATCTAGGGATATCTCTGTCTGCTGAATATAACTATCTATCCCAGACATATGACCAATTAAAGCAAAAAATAGTAATGCCTTTTCCAATGGAAGAAAATTTCAAAGAACAATCAAAGACAATCCTGATATCGCCAGAACAAAAACCAAAAAAGATGTGGAAGATAACTAAGTCTATTACGGCAGTGGCTAAAGTGAAACCAACTGTGAGATTGCCAAATGCAAGTGTAAAAGGATCATCTCTGAAAGCGACATCAAATAAGCAAGTAATGTCACTAAAGGAGATACCCTCTATAATTCCTTCCATAATATCCTACGTTCCTTATTATCTCCAAGTTTCTGAAATCATTCCAATATACCTCAAATGGAGCTATGATTTCAACTTAAGTGAAGATCTATTTAGTGCTGATATAAAAAATTATCACATTCACTCCAAAGATCAGTTTCATTTTCTAATTTCAATTGATGCATTTAAATTAGAATTAAATGAATACATCATTAAAGAGCTAATAAAAATATGTTTCTTCAAATTCAACAGCCTATTTCCAATTATCAATGAGGTCGAATTCTGGGGACATTACAATGCTAAAATAGTACCAAATTTGATCACTTACAGTATAGTATTGTTATCTATAGGTGATAAACTATCTGAAAAAGTATTGATTGAAAACCAGATCTTTAAATTATCAGATTATAGCAATGAGTTAAGGAAGTTCTGTGATAGGTTAGCATTAAAAAGAAAGCTACTATTACTAGCAATGCCACAATTAGGAGATAATAACATCTTCACCAAGTTTATCTGCCGTTTACTATTGCTTCTAAATTCTTGCTTCGATAATTATAGGAAAGCTGCAAACGACATATCAAAATGTATCCATTACGGAATGGAAATAGGATTGAATGTGGGAAAAACATGCAGGCATAGTACTAAAATACCCTATGAAGATAACCTTCAACTCAAGCAAAACTGGGACAGGCCAATTTCAGCAAATGACAACAACGGTTATAATTTTAACTCTCATGATTCCACTTTAACTTATTCAAAAGATCTATGGTGGATCTGTTACATCCTTGATCATTACATTTCCATAATTCATTCCAAACCCTTTCTCATTAAGAAAGAAGATACAAAAATAGAGTCACCTAGTAATGTGCAACTAAGATTAAATACTTGAGCTGGTCAAAATATATGAGAGAAGCTTTAGGTATGAACCAATCACATCTAAAACATTTAGCAATGACCACAAGCTTGATCTTTATTGTAAAGGTGGAAGATGTCCTGTTAATAATTGTATCTCCTTTTGGGGGAACTTATCTTAGAATGTTATTTCAAGAAGTTCAAATGGTAATAATAATAGGTCATTTACTACCACAACATTCACAGCAATAAATGAGAAAAATATTACTAAAAGTAATATTAATCATGAAAAGAAAACAGAAAAATCGGTTAATGTTACTGGTGATGAAATCCTTCGTGAAAAAAATCAAAGTGAAATGATATTTTCCCAATTTATAATCAACGAGCTCAATATAAACAAAAAATATTTATTGATTTCAAGAATTTTAAGTGCTTGCTGTAAATATCATTATTCTCGTACCCAAAAAGAAAAGACATATTTAATACAATGAATTGATAATCTCCTGAAAATAATACTATTAACCAAATACCAAAAATCCAACAATTGGATCTGCTTAATGATAAAAGGTATCTCGAATCTTATTATACATATTAAATATTTCATGAATTCTGATAAGAAGCACTTTATCAATTTACCTTGGATTCCTAAGATTTTATTAGTGGTTTTAAATATTTTACTGGATATTAAATCAAAGGAAGTTCCTCGATTTAAAATAATGAATTGCTTTGAAGCTGAAATGAAGCGTTACATTGTTGTTATTGAAACATATTCCAAAAAATGGGGATCTATGAAAGAACAAATTGAAAAGTTGAAAGAATTAGGTGAACAATGAAAGGCTGTTAAAAAACGACATTCCAAACCAAATAAAAAATCAAATATAATAAACAAATAAACAAATAATACTGTGTATGATATAAAGAATCTTCATTTAATTCTCGGAGTTGTTCTAAAGCACAAACACTTCTGCAGATTAAAAATTACTAGTATCTACCAGGGTTACAAATAGTCTACTTGTAAGATAGATTCTGTATTCAATTGCAAGAGTATTCTGTATATTTACTATTCTGAAACTGTCTTATCATTTAATTGAAAAATTGAAATCCAGCTGACATACAGAGTAATACATAATCTAGACGAAAAAGGTAATCTTGAATATACCATAATTATATAAAATGATTGGCTCATGCAGTAAAACAGTTTGAGATACTTTAATTTGTAATAAAAGCAAAATAAATATGACCTCCTTATTCACAGACGAAAAATATGATTTTATTTGAGCTCAATTTAATATACAAATTAAGATATTTAGCATATTTAATATGACTTCCATGTACTATATGTCAGGTTTTAAGCAAAATTCAAAAAAATTGAGATCTAAGCAAGAGTCACAGATTTTGAACACCCTTCTAGCACTGAAGTTTATGATATTATCCAAAAATAAATTTTCTCTTAAGTACTTAGCACTAATTACCTGAAGGCCACATTTCTTACAGAATGAAAACTTTTTAGTTTTCATGGTACAAAATATCACACATTTCTTTCTACCTATTGAAAGAATAAAGTGGGCTGTTAAAGGTTCCAAGTTATTATGCATTAGGATAATTATTGAACGTATGATTTTTAATTTCTTGCAGATTTCCAAGGATTACTCTAGATAAGCCACTTTATTCAACCACACCGTCAAATATGAGCATCTTACATATACGAGTATCAAATATAATTAACACAACTGAAAGTGTCAAATGTGTGCATCTGACATATACGAGAATCAAATATAATTAACACAACTGAAAGTTTCAAATATTTGAAAATGTCGTTACCTCTCTCAATTTTTTAATGAATATTAAAGTGCATGATCAAACCGAAATATTTCGCAACAATTATTGAATAACAAAAACAATTGAAGAATATTGCAATGTATAAGATGTTTCTGAAAATGAAATGGACCTTGGAATAATTCCCAAGAATAGTAACTTCAAGTCTGACAACTTCATTTATTTTTTAAAGGAATTACACTTCCTTTCTACTATTGAAAGATTAAAGTGGGCTGTAATATGCATGTTCCTCTGATTAAATCCAAAAAGGTTACAAGTTATTACGCATTAGGATAATTATTGAACGTATGATTTTTAACTTCTTGCAGATTTCCAGCAATTACTCTAGATAAGCCACTTTACATACAAAATAAATAAATGAACCTAAATATCCCCGCACCTATGGTGAG